>CM055077.1:7825593-7868662 GCA_029204045.2 Tillandsia leiboldiana | reverse complement strand
TCATAATTTTCACCTGCGAATAGATGCAGAAAAATCAAGGCAACTACTAGCGCGATCCTTGCGAAGAGCCCGTCGAAACGAATACCTGCACGCCCAATTGGAGTTTCTACGCTGAGATAAAAATCGACAAGGGGTACACCCCGTATCCAATCTGCACTAAATTCCTGTAACAAGGAACCACAGAGAAAGGAGATTCTCACCCTCGAGTAAAATCAGAAAATTCAGAGAAAAATCCAGGAGACTCCTTGCGAAGGGTAGATGAAAATGCCTCTTGAATCGCCTCGTTCCGACGTCCGAGCGAAAAGATATGCAAGAACACCGCGGGCTGTCCAAAGTCCGCGAAGAAAAAGGGTCAAATGTGCTCGGAAAACTCCAAGATCAGCACGGAAATCGAGGACCACAAAAACAGGAGTTGAAGCCCTACCTGTCGTGAGTCCAACGGCTCAAGAATCGGCGGATTCCGAGGTCGGGGTGAGTCGGAGGAGTCCAAACACTGAGGGGGGAAGAGGGGCGCAATCCGAGAAACAAACAATCGCCGTCGCGCGCCGTAAATTGGTGAACCTCGGGAAGCGTGCCTCCAAAAATCTTCAAACTTCTCCAAAGGTCGAGCACTGAGAGAGGAGGACTTTCTGTAAAGGCAGCCCAGCGAAAAGAAGTCCAAAAAGCCCAAAGAAAGAAAGGGGGAGGCTATTTATAGGCCCAGCCCATTGCTTAATGGCCGGGTTTCGGGCGCGGTTTCCGGGCGCACTGCGCCCGGAACCCGGGTTGCATATCCCTGTCCGACGCGCCCGGAAACGCCAGGGACCGCCACGTAGCCCGAACAGGGGACAACGGATCCCCGCGCCCGCGACACGCGCGTGTCTCCCTCGCGGTCAGCGGGGTAGGTACGGCCGCCCAATCTCGAGGCGACGCGTGTCGCACTCGAGTGCGGCCGACCGCCCCGCCTGCGCCACTGTGCGCGCACGTGCGGCACAGTACCGAGGCGCCCTCCCCCGAGACTCGTGGACCGCGCCCACGTGGACCGACGAATCCGAAGCCGCCACGTGCCATGCGCCCGGTCCACCGCAATCCCGCAAACCCAGTGAGCCGTGCCGCGTGCGCCGGCCAATCCGGGCACGCCACGCGTCCCCCGCCGCGGTCCATGCACCGCCGCGCCACCCCGTGGACCCAGCTACGTGAGCGGCCAATAAAAGGCCGCCACGTGGCTCGGCCGGTCCACGTGTCACCCCCATGCACCGAAAATCCCCCAAAACTTCCGGAAGCCCGCATTTGGTCATCCGGACTCCAAATTCAACAAGCAAATAGCGTTTCAAGCGTTTTTCCGCGCTGAATCAAATCCAACCTCAGATTGGCCCCAAAACCTTTTCTAAAATTCAGCAATCACATCCGAAGGCCAAATCATCTATCCAAGTCTCACGAGGTCCATCTGTGGCATCCCTTCGATGCACCATGGGCCAGACACCAACACTAGGTGTTCTACACAGTGGATTCACCGGAAAGTTGCATGGGAAAACCAGTACACTACACTACAGCAAGGGGTAGCACTGACAGAATGGCTCGGGGACAAGCTGCTCGAAATGTCCCAACTCTCCACATAGGAAAACCGTCCCTGTCTCTGGTCACACTGCGACGGTGGATGAGGGCCGCCACAGATGACACAACGCTCACGTCGCTGCTGCCGGAGCTGTTGTTGTTGCTGATACCGCGGCTGCTGCGGTTGCCCACCAGATCTCTGGCGCCCCTGAAACCTACGACCCTCAGAGTGAGATCGTGGAAGTCTCGGAGGTGCCTGCCGACTCGTCTGTCCCTCATCAACCGGTGCTGGGCGCTTCGCCCCTGGAATCACTGCAGGAGCTGGAGCCACCTCATCCATCACCGCCTCTCCGCACTCAACATAAAGTGCCTGCTCCATAGATGCATCCAACGTCTGCAATCTGTGCGAACGGACGAGCTGATAAATCTCCTGGCGCAAACCCGCTCAAACATGTAAATCCGATGCGCCTCGTCCTGGCCGCGTGCGGTACACAGGCCAACAACTGGTTGAAGTCTGCGATGTACTCATGCACGGGCCGATCTCCTTGTCAGAGATTCTTCAGCTGTTCCTCCAACCTCTGCCTGACGCTCTCGGAAAAAAGGCTCCAAGAAGTAGATTGCGGAACTTCGCCCAGTAAGAAGCTGACTCCCAGGTGGACCAACAGGTCTAACACGCGCCACAGGCCTCGGCGTTGTGCTCCAAGAAGTTTGTCGCCAACAGTACCTGAAATCGCTCCTCGATAAACAGGCTCTCGAAATGTCGCTCCATTGCCGTGATCCACGACTCCGCCTCCCACGGTTCCGAACTCTGCCCGAGAAATGAGGTTGGTCAAACTGACGAAACTTTATCAACAAATCAACCACCTCACGCCGCTCTGCAGGGGTCAACTGTCTGCCGTCCCGGACGGCTGTCTGCTAGTTACCGGTGTAACAGGGGCTGCCGGTGTCGCTGGTACAATAGGAGGTGCCACAGCTGGGGAAGAAGGTGTAGGGAAACTCTCAGGGGGTGCTGTGTGATGATCCGGACTCCCGCAGGAACTGTGCAACATTAAACAGTGACTGTAGGGAGCTTATCCGGTGAAGGAGAGCTTGTAGAATCGAAATTGGATATTTAATATAGACTCTGTGCGAAAATCGGAGCAAATGGAATTTCGGGAGCTTTCGGCAAAATTTCGGATGGGAATTTGGCAAAATGGACGTCGGATTTGGACTCAGCGCGCGAAAATGATCGAAATGGTATATTCGCTTTATTTTTTTGGCACTTGGCACTGGTACTGTTCACCGAACAGTAACCGCCGGCCGGAATTACTGTTCCGGCCGCCGGAGGCGAGCGGCGAGCGGCGAGCGGCGGGGGGCGGCGGCGCACGGCGGCGGGCAGCGGCGCAGCGCGGCACAGCGGCAGAGCGCGGGAGGCGCGGCGGCTGGTGCGCGGGTCCATGGCCTGGCGTGCACGGGAGCACCGAATACCCCCTTACCACGTGGCGCTTCCCCATTGGTTCGCCGGCTTCTAGAAGTGCGTGGGAGGGTGACACGTGGCACACCCGGATTGGCCGACATCTTCGGAAGACCCGGCGCGGGGACCGGGCCCGTGCTCACGTGGACACGTGGCGTCTTTGAGTGGCCCTTGCACAGGCTGTTCCCTGTTTTGTGGACACGTGGCGCGTTTTGGTTGGCCCGTTTCGGGTTTCCTGTTCGGGATCCGATCCTGTGTGGAGCCTCAGCCCATTATAAAGGGGCCCCCCCCCCCCTCTCTTTGCACCTCGGTTTCGAGCCCTTAGAGACCTTAAGAGAGAACCAGAGAAAGTACCCTCTACGAAATTCTTCCTCTCTCTCTCTTCTCTCTCTCCTCCAAATCTCAGAATTTTGGAGTTACAATTAGGGAGTTATCTGCGACGCGGCGCACTGCGACGGTTTTCTTTTTCGGCCCATTTCCCGTCGCAGTTTCGTCGAAAATTCCCTGTGGGCTAACCAGGAGGAATTTTTGGACGATTTTTACGACAGCGCGTTCCTAAGAGTAAGGCTTCGATTTCCGTGTTGATCACTTTGCTCCATTTCGTACTTTTGGCACGTTTCCCGAGGTCTCTTTGACCCCCCTTTTTGCTGTGGAAATTTCTGGACAGTGTCAACTTCTCCGATTTTATCTTGGTGTAGGAGCATCAGATCGAGGCGTTCAAAGAGTCGATTTTGATCTACTCTTCGCGTGGAACGCAACCGTAATTTTCTGGATTTTTCTGAGCACTATACAGAGGTGAAAAACTCCTCTCTTTTCGTGCTATTTGAAAAACAGCAAAAGCTGTATTTTTATGAATAATATAGTTACACCCTGTGCAATGTGTGTTGCTGTAGGGCACCGTTCTCGGCAGACAGCAGTTCTAGGGGACTGTGGACAGCCAGGGACTATCGGTGTGATTTGAGCTGTTCGAGGTGGGGGGTTGTTGCTTACCTCATTTTTGATAAGCTCACTAGGATTACTGGAACTCCCCTAAAATTTAATTGATGAGAACAATTGGGACAAACTAATATGACAATTGATGAGAACAATTGAGACAAACTAATATGACAAATGATGAGAACCATTGGGACTACTAACAGGACTACTAACAGGACAACTAACAGGACAATTGATGAGAACCGCTGGGACGAACTCTCCTAAAATTTAATATAACCCCACCAATTATATGATGACTTATATGGGACACTGTGATTGGGACAAAGGCTATAATCTCGCATGCAATAACTTTCATAACAATCAATCTTTTTATAAATATTTGACACTTTTCTACAGCTTTTAAATAATGGCATGCTTTCTTGCTCATCTAGTTAGCCACTATTTATTGCTACACTATCATCTTGGGAATTGTACATGTTTCATTGTTGTCCTGTGCATCCAGAGGCTTGTTGCTCAAGTGTGAGCAGGGGTTTGGATAGTGTAGTCGAGATTGCATTAGATTATGGATTTGTGGGGTATTGCGGTGACCGCGGACAGTAGGCGGTCGACCAGATATTTTCCTTGCATCAGATTAGGGAGTCTGGTCTATTTTGCATCAGCTGAGGATCGGGTTATCCTAGTGGGTGGTTTTCCCACTTGTTAAGTACTATGGCATCAGATCGGGGTTTTCTTTAGTGGATAGTTTTTCCCACTTGTTAAGTACTATGGCATCAGATCGGGGTTTTCTTTAGTGGATAGTTTTTCCCACTTTGATCATAGTCATGATCCAGTCCTGCTGTTTTATGGCACTTCTGATACTTATTACTGAGATATTTACTCGTGTGGGTCGCTCCCTCGAGTGCCACTCCGGAGTGTGTTACAGACAGACTTTGAGTCCTTGAGACTCCTATCCCCTATCGGTGTTATGCGTTGACCAGCATACCCAATTTGGCAAACACTATTCCCTATCGGTGTCATGCGTTGGCCAGCATACCCGATTTGGCAAACACTATCCCCTATCGGTGTTATGCATTGGCCAGCATACCCGATTTGGCAAGGCACAGCAGGCAGTACCAGTGACACAAGACTGAGTTATTTCAGGCAGGCATGTTTGGTATTGTTGCATACAGTCATTTCATGCTACATGACATTTAGAGGCATACTAGTGGTGGTTTCCCTTTATTCAGCAGTTCTGTTTACAGCTTTACCACTTATTCCTTTCTGGCCTCTAGTAGTCCTAGTGGGTGCGTCAGAGTTGAGGTTTTTGCCCACTAGGGGAGGCTACTGGTTTATCTGGTAGTTCTCACCCCCATTGTTCTTTTCTGTTCTTTCTTCTCCTTATTTTTGCAGAGTCGTCTGCGGGAGCTGCTAGGCCATCGGCAGCTGATCGAGGTAAGGGGATCGCTGAATAGATAGATCTCCTGGGAGACTGAGAGATGTTAGATAGATGCTGCACCCTTTACTCAGACTGTGGTATTCTTCTTTATTCTAGGTCTGGCTTTCGCCAGCTGGATGTACTATTTTGGTGAGCTGGGAGATTATTGTACTTATTACAGCTTTATTAGTAGTTCCAGTTTGAGATACTATGTGGTTCTTCCACTTCAGCTCTGTATTATGCTCTTTTATTGTTTATATTATATCGGAGCAGGTTACCAGCGCTTCGTGTACTCGGGAAATCCCATGTGCACGGCGGATCTGTTGGCGAGCCCGGGTTCCGGGGCGTGACATGCTGTGACAGGGTTCGCTCTGTTCAAACAAGCGCATCATCCGGTCCATGGTCTCCTCCTGGCGTCGTGAAGTCTCCTCCTGACGTCGAACAGCCTCCGACAACTGGGTCATCTGAGCCCGAAGCTCCTGCACCTCACTCTGCTGACCCTGTGCTGACTCCTCCTGCTCAGGCTCATCGGAGGAGGAAGGTGAGAACGCGTCTGCATCCTGCGTCGGGGAGGCATCGTACACACCTGCAACAACATTCAAACATCAGGACAACACTCGACCCAATCTAGCGAAAGTCTAGGGCATGTCACCCATTCCACAGCATTATGTTGTCTGCAGCCAACATAATCACTTAGGAGAATAAACATGCCAATCACTCATCCCATCCCTTGGGAGAGGTATAAACTCAATCAGGACTCTCGCTAAAAGTCACGGCTCTCACGTAGTTATCCTAATGTCCAACCACAAGCCTAGGGTTTCTAAGTCCACAATGACCTACAACCTAGGCTCTGATACCACTCTAATCTGTCACGCCCCGGGGTCGAATCTGCGACCCGGGCCCGCCAACAGATCCGCCGCCCATACGGAAAACCCCGTATAGACGAAGCGTCTAACCTGCAAAAGGAATGATACTATAGCTATACTGATATCAGAGCTGAAAAGTACACTACTGAAATAAAAATAATACAACCCAAGTCCTCACAAACGTACAAAGTCTCTCAACTATAAAAGAAAACGTACAAGTGAACCTCACTATAAAGGTCTCTCAAATGTAACTCTCAAAATAGTAAGGGGGTACATCTACTCTCTGGACGACAACTGGTAGGGATCTATCTCGCGCTCCCTTACCTCGATGCAGCCGATCGGCAACAGGAGTAACAGGAACAAGAGTAGAAGGCCCTGGGGAAATATACACCACGAACGGGTGTGAGAACTACGTCCCACAGTAGTTCTCAGTGGGTGCCGCCAACAAGCCCGACGGTCTGCCCACTAAGTCTACTAGAGGCATAAAGTAACAAATGCAGTACTGAAAGGAAAGAGCTGGAAAAATAAAACTCTACAGCTACTATGCCTCTATCTAGATGCTCAAAAAGTGGAACAGATGGAAACATGATGCATCTACTAACACTGAAGTATAGTCGCCCAACCAACCTGACCTGCCACAAAGGGTCCAGTCAAACCTGCGCCCACCTACTGCCGCACATCCTCAACAGGACGGGTCTACCGTAGGGTGTCCGTGACTGCCAAAGCTGGCCCAGCCAGAGGGACTGCGTCGACAAGTCCGCGATAGCAAGTAACAGGCCCAACTCCGGAGTGGCACTCGAGGGGCGCGACCCCACCGAGCAAAGTATCCGCGCATCTCTGTCGAGCTCAAATGGCTCATGCAGGCTATAGTCCAAATCCATGATCAACAAGAACCACAGTAACTGAATACTCACAGCCGGACCACCGTCAACCCAACGGCTCCCACATAGAACCCAAACTCATAGATAACACAGAAAGGACCGACACCATAAGGGTTCGAAAACCCGATAAGTCGGCGCCTAGAACCCCAATCAAACAAGAACAGACTCCTGGCTCCGCCCATCAAGGTTCCCGACCTCCTTACAGTTCGGGAACGCGAAAACCTTGCTACAACATGCGGAAGACACCAACCAGGGTCCGAAAGTTCCGGAAGACCAACACCTACAACCCTATCAAACAAGAACAGGTTCCAGGCACGACCCCCGTAGCTTTCGTCCCGAAGAGGAACGGCCCCTAGAACCCAGATCACCCAAACTCTCTCGGGTGAGGAACTTGTAATAAAAAAGATGACAGTTGTTACTGAAAACTATTTTAATCTGAGAAACCCAAATTAATATATTTTAGTTCTTTTAAGAAAATCCGTTTAAATAAGTCTTATTTTCCAAACTCCGAAGGGCTATTGCCTTCACCCAAATCAAACAAGAACAGGCTCCGGCGACCCCTCGAAATTTTGGAAGAAAACATTAGTTTACAGAAATCATGTGTGCCTGAAATCAGTCTGGGTCCTAGGTCGTACTAACACCGATATGCAACTGCCATGAACACAGTGGAGACAAATAAAACAAGGAAACAAGACATCTCGGGACTGCCGTTTACCCAAACGGCTCCCACCACAGATAAACGCCCAAGTACAACTACCAGACTCCACTCGGCCCCCGGCACGAGTGTAACATGCATCCCACACTAACCCAACTACTCAGCCCACTATCAAGGCGAGAAAAGCTCTATATCCAAGGAAAGGAATCCAAAGGGATGGGGACTAGAACATACAAGAGCATTGCCCATGTGAACATATTCCGACAGTCTGGCTAAATAAATGCAATCATATGTCGGGGTGCTAGTCAAATCACATGACTCATATCAAAGATAACATCTATTCTAGTATGATCAAAGCTACACTACTAGAATTAGGGGGAAAGTCCGCAGACTTGGAGGAAAATCCAATAAACTCACAATCATGCATAATCCTACTAAATTGAATTAATGTCCAGTCCATTGATTTTGAAGAAAAGGTCACCCACCTGTAACGCGTGTTAAACCAGGATCCAAATAAGCTGAAACTGCACGGGGATGAATCCTCAGATTCCCACGATTCCAACGGGCCTAAAAACACCCAAAAACTCCTCCTGGGTACAAAGATATAGCCCAAACATCACAAACAATACAAAATTCCATGTGTACAGTTTTGCTGAAATTTCTGTCCAAAAGAAGCATTATTATCACCTTTGAGGTAAATTCCAAAAATTCCAATAAAAATACGACGGCGATCCTCGTGAAGCGTAGATGTCAATCGAGTCCTCAAACGTTGAATTCCGATACCCGAGTGCAGAGATAAAAATCCGAGAAGGCTCTGCAGTCCAGAAAAACTACCAGCAAAACAGGGGCTTAGAGATGCCTCGTAAACCGTGCCAAAAGTGCGAAACGAGGTGAAGCGATCAACACGGAAAATGAATCCTTACCTCTTAGGAACATGCTGTCACAGAAATCATCCAAAAATTCCTCCTGGTTTTCTCACAGGGAATTTACGACTGAACTGCGACAGAAAATGGGCCTAAACTGAAAATCGTCGCAGTACACCGCGTCGCAGATAACTCGCTATCGGCAACTCCAAAAATTCTGAAATTGCTAGGGTAGATAGAGAACAGAGAAAGGAAAAACTTTCATTAAGGGCTCACTCTCATTTTCTCTCTCTAAAACTCGGAAATGGCAGAGAGAGAGAGAAGGGTATTTATAATGGGCCAAAATCCTATTCGGGCTCCACACCAGATCCCAGGCCGAACAGGAAACACCAAATCCGGCCAATCAGATTGCGCCACGCCTCACAGAACACGAAACAGCCGTACAAGCCAATGAAAATGCGCCACGTGTCCCCCGCCGCCCACGTTTCTCACGCGCCCGGCACACGTGGGCGGCCGTGCGCCTGCCAATGAACAGCCGCCACGTGTCCCACGTGGTCCACGGGGCGCACGAGCCCGGTCCACGCGCCGGGTCTTCCGGATCGTGTCGGCGAATCACAGCGCGCCACGTGTCAGGGACAAGCCGCCACCCTTGACGCCGCCGGACCAATGAGAGGCTGCCACGTGGCCTTCTGAGTCTTCGGTGCACCCGGTGCACGCCTATTCTGTGGACCCCGCGCCTGCCCGCGCTGCCCGCGGCCCTGCTCCGCCCCTGCGCCGCCTTGCTCCGCCGTGCGCCGCCGTCTGCCGCCTGCCGCCGGTTGCCGGAACAGTGTTTCCGGCGGCCGGAATTTCTGTTCCGGCGTGAACAGTAATTTGTGCCGAAAATTAAGTGAATATACCATTTTGATCATTTTCGCGCGCTGAGTCCAAATCCGCCGTCCATTTCGCCAAATTCTCATCCGAAATTTTGCCGAAAGCCCCCGGAAAAGCCAATTTGCTCCGTTTTTCGTGCCGGATCCATTTAAAAATCCGTTTTCGACACTACGAGCTCCGATACATTATGTAAGCTTCCTGTAATCACTATTAAAGCTCTAAAGGCTTCTACAAAAGTCCGGATCATCACATTTCCTTTTGGTTGATGATTTCTCTAGGTATTCATGGGTATCTTTTCTAAAAGAGAAAGCGGATACTTTCGACTCTTTTCATGAGGTTTGTCATCGTATTATGAATGAAAGAAATGAAAAGATCGTTCGTGTTCGAAGTGATAGAGGTGAAGAATTCATAAATTCTAAATTCATTGAGTTTTGTACTTCCAACGGAATAAAACATGAATTCTCAGCACCCTATACACCTCAGCAGAATGGTGTTGTTGAGCGCAAAAACAGGGTTGTTCAAGAGATGGCACGTGTGATGCTTCATAGCCGGAATTTACTGTTATATTTTTGGGCTGAAGCTGTGAACACCGCCGTCTATGTAATTAATCGAGTGTATTTGCGCCCTGGAACTTTAAATTCACCATATGAGCTGTGGTTTAGTAGAAAACCAAACATCAAATATTTTCGTATCTTTGGGAGTCGATGTTTTATTCTGCGTGATCGCGAAAACCTCGGTAAGTTCGACTCTCGAAGCGACGAAGGGATTTTCATGGGTTATTCTACTAACAGTAGAGCATATCGGGTATTTAACTTGGAATCGAAAACGATGATAGAATCTATAAATATTAAAGTAGATGAAGCTTTCCACTTTGCATCTGATAAATCTACCCTTGATATGTCTCTAGATGATGATACTCCTGTAAATGCATCTTCTCGTAATAACTCTTTCAATAAAGTTGATGCATCTAATGGTTCTTCAAGTTCATCTAATGTGCAGGAATTATCACATATACCTCCGACTACTCCATTACAGCAAACATTACGCATCTCCAAGGATCATCCGGAATCTAACATTATTGGAGACCCACAAGGAGTTAGAACTCGGAGACAGTTGGTTTGTGGAGTCGCATGCTACGTCTCCATGATTGAACCAAAGAACATCGATGAAGCTCTTCAGGATGACTACTGGATTGAAGCTATGCAGGAAGAGCTCCATCAGTTCGAACGAAACAAAGTCTGGGAATTAACGAAGCCTCCGAAGCAACACAATGTGATTGGTACTAAATGGATTTTCAAGAATAAGAAAAACGAGGATGGTACCATCATCAGGAATAAAGCACGCTTAGTTGCTCAAGGCTACTCTCAAATAGAAGGTATAGACTTTGATGAAACATTCGCCCCGGTAGCTAGACTCGAGTCAATTCGTATTTTATTCGCTATTGCTTGTCATTTTAAAATCAAACTCTTTCAAATGGACGTCAAGAGCGCGTTTTTAAATAGGTTTTTAAATGAGGAAGTTTATGTGGCTCAACCGAAAGGTTTTGTAGACTGTAAACAACCTAACCATGTTTTTCGTTTGAAAAAGGCTCTTTACGGTCTAAAACAAGCACCGCGAGCATGGTACGAAAGGTTGACAAAGCACCTATTAGAAAAGGGCTATACTCGAGGGGGAGCTGACTGGACTCTCTTTGTGAAGCATTATTAGGATAATTTCATTGTGGCACAAATCTATGTCGATGACATTGTATTTGGGGCAACTAGAGACAATGATGCTTCTAAATTCGCTGAAACCATGGAAAGCGAATTTGAGATGTCAATGATGGGCGAATTGACTTACTTTCTTGGATTGCAAGTGAAACAAACTGAAGAAGGCATTCATTTATGTCAATCCAAGTATGCAAGGGAGTTGGTGAAGAAATTTGGATTAGAAGATTCTAAAGATTTTCCGACTCCTATGGGAACTAGCAATAAGGGATTAGGAAGTGAATCACTTAGTGAGAGTGTAGACGAGAAGCTTTATCGCAGCATGATTGGAAGTCTACTCTATCTTACAGCTAGTTGCCCGGATATATCCTTTAGTGTTGGGATTTGCGCGAGATATCAATCAGCACCAAAGGAGGTTCACCTGAAAGCGGTGAAAAGGATCATCCGGTACATCAAAGGAACTTTGAATTTCGGAATTTGGTATCCTATGGGAACAACGCTTGACATTATAGGATATTCAGATGCCGATTGGGCAGGATCTGTGGATGATCGGAAGAGCACGAGTGGTGCATGTTTTTATCTTGGCCATTGCCTTGTTGCATGGCATAGTAAAAAAATAAAACTGCATTGCACTCTCGACTGCCGAAGCGGAATATATTTCAGCAGGTAGTTGTTCAACCCAACTCATTTGGATGAAAAGCGTGTTGAGCGACTTCCGAATTTCAGCAACTTCGATAACCATTCTTTGTGACAACACAAGTGCTATAAACATTTCTAAAAACCCTGTGTTGCACTCAAGAACAAAACACATTGAACTTAGATATCATTTTCTAAGAGAGCTAGTTGAATCAAATATTCTTCAAATTTCCTACATTTCAACTGAGGATCAATTAGCTGACATCTTAACAAAACCCTTGGATCTAAAACGATTTATTCATTTGCGTAAGGCAATTGGAATGCTTTCCTTGAAATAATTTCTTTTGAAATCATTGCTTAGGATAGGTTTTGTTTTTGTGTTTTTGTTCATTATCTATGCTTAGACATAGAACATTAATTGAGCATGTGTATTATTGACTTTAATAGCATCCTTTCGTTCATTTAGAAATTTATTATGCTTTGGATATCATAATAATTCATTTGATGCAATGATCATTTATGTCAATTAAATCATCTTTTTTTTTATCAAAGTCAATTTCTCTCTCAAATGATCTCTTGCTTTAGTTTTTATCTTATTTGACGGTTGTGTCGAGTATGAAATCGAGATCAATTTTTGGTTGAATACTTTATATTTTAAATAATTGATAGCCATTTGAGGGGGAGTTAATGAAAATTGTTATGCTCAAAAGATGTGGAAAGAGTTACATCCCAATGAGGAGTGTGAAAACTACCACCACATGGAGGAAAGAGCTACCACCTCGGTCGTCCGAGTACTGTGTGCAGCTACCACATGAATACCAAGCACGGTTTTTCAAGATTGATTAGATAAAATGCTTTTATTTTTGGAATACTTGACCCTGTCAAATTCCAAGGTTGGTATAAGGTGGGGATTTTATTGAAAGATGCTCAAAGAGCCACTCCTTACAATAAACTGACTAGATATATTATCTAACTTATCTGGGATTTCAAACATCTATTGATCTTGGTATTTCATTTTCTTTACCAAATTGATGATTTGATAAAGGCATTACTCATAAGATTATGATAGATGTGATTGAAGTTGTTCAACTTTAAGGGATTTAATTTTTATAAATTTTCGTTTCAATTGTTGGATATTGTTGATAGATTTGACATAATCTATTTCTTGTTGTATGAAACGATGATTTTCATTTAAAGTTGATACACAAAAGTGCTTACATACTTTTTCTAGATTTTATGGAATTTTTCTGAATTATTCTGAAGAAAAAGTTGGAGCCGATCCGGATTGGACAAGCCGATCCGGATCCCGAACGCAGGTATTTCCTGCGGGTAGCCGATCCTGACTGGATTCAAGATCCGATCCGGATCGCGGCTAGGGTTTTATATAGAACAAAAGGGTTTTGATTTCTTTTTACTTCAATCTTTTGTTCCTAAGTCTCCAGAGCTTCTCTCTCTAGAATTCATCCATCTTGGAGGCTTCCAAACTCAAGTTCTTCGATTCTAAGTAAGTTTTCTTGATCAAAATCTCGGTTTTTCACAGTTTTTCATGTTTCTCCTCAAAACGTGATGAAAATTTTGTATCTTTTTCATTTTGGATTGGTTTTTGATCAAATTTCTTTTGAAATAAGAACTCTGGGTAGATTAGTTTTGATTATATGCTAGGTATTCTCCTGATTAACGGATTTTTAGGCTTCGATTTCTAAAATTTCGGTTTTAGGGCATATTTCCAGAATTTTTGAAAATCATGGGATTGATCTATTTTTAAAAATTCTTTTGGCAAAACTAATTTGATTCTTAGTCTCTCTACACGATTATGATTGTTTGGGTACAATGTTTCAAATCTTTGAAAATTAACAATTTTTCGTGTTCTCGAGTTAGTCTTCACAGGACACTTCCTTCTTAAAGCACAAAGAGCAATGGGGTTTTCATGGATCATCTTTCTGCTAGTCGCAATGGTGCACACGAGAGCATCTAATAAATTGAAGAGGGCAAAGAAACCTTTAAAAAAGGGAGAATGTCTTCTTGTTGAAGACTCAGAGACTGAATCTGAAAATGAAGAGGTGAATTGGGACGAATTGATGGACGATGAAACAATGCCTATCAAGTCGATGCGAAAGACCCCTAATTCACTAAAAGGAAAGACTTCTATGGATAAAGGTAAAGCACCAATGACATCATCTATCTCGATGAAAAGAAAAAGGCTGGCTCGACGGTTTGGACGAGCACAAGGTTTTGAAATTAATGAATCAATAGCTCCGGATTCTCCACCCCGTGAGGAAGAAGTGTTCATTAATGCTGATCGTCTTAGGGCTTTTGAACATCGAGAATGCATCGGAGAAAGACATGTGAATATTGGTGCCCTCCGAGATCACTCACCGGAGTTCGGGATGTTAATTGAACGAGCTAATCTTATCCAAGTTTGCCGATTCCCAGAAATGCTTGGATATTGTCTGCATCGCGTAAGGACCTTCTATACAGCTGCATGGCACCTTCGAGAAAATGAAAACGGTCCGATGGAGTTTTACACGAATATCCAAGGCACAAGGTTTAAAATTACTCCACAATTGATTGGCGAGGTTTTGGGAATGCAAGCCAGCAAGACAGGAGTTAACTACCTGAAAGGAAAGAGTTTGACAAACACGATGTGGCAAATGGTTATAAAGGGAATATGTTTGGAGGGAACTCAATCAACGGAGAAATCTGTCAAATCCAAAGAACTTCGTCTTGAGTACCGGTTTCTAAACTTCATCACATGTTACAATATCCTTCCAAATATGCAGACGAAAGTCCTGAGATGGGATCGAATGCTATTTTTGTATCTCTTAGGACATCCGTCAGAGGCAATGGGATTAAATATCAACATTCCATACATTATTTGGAATAGAATGACAAGATATGTTGAGCATCCTCATCCCACGGAAAGAATCCCATTTCCATTGATTATAATGAGGATTTTAAAGAAATTTCAGGTTGATGTTAGTTCAACAACTTATCATCACTGTTTGGGCATGATCGATGAGTCTACCATTGTTAAGTCCCTTCATAAGTTGCCTCATGTCACTCCAATTCCTCCATGTGGAATGAAACCCAGTGTCGGCACTTCCGCATCACCATCACAACCAGCACCCGCACCAGCAGATGAAGCATCAATCTCATCCATCTATAAAGAACAACAACGTTTATCCCTTGGGCAAGAACAGATTACGAAGGAACAGAAGAGAATTTTCGATGAGCTTGAAATCATTACAGCAGCTCAAATCACTTTGACGAAGAGGGTCACGTCAATGAAAAAGTTCATGAAGAAAATGTCCTCGAAGATGGGTTGTACGAGCTCTGAGGACTCTGAGTCCGATGATTGATTCTTACTAATCATTTTTGTTGTGCAGGTTTCTCATTTTTTTTTTAGTTTTAGCTCTCAAACGTTTTAGTTTTTAACTCTCCTTAAATTTTGTAATTTTGGCTAACTTTTGTGACAAAAAGGGGGAGAGAGTATAGGAGAACTTTGAACAATGCTAATGCTTGACCATGACTATACTTGTGTGAGAACAATGCTGAAACTAAGGTAAGTATAACCTCAACTTGAAAGTAACTTCAACTTTGGTTTTTGTTGTTTTGATGCATGCTTCGACTAACTATTTTGGCATGTAATATTACTAACAAGTTGTTTGATTACTAACAAACTTATGACATTTTGAATTTTATTGCTTAGAAGATATGTCGATGTTTGATTGCGATCTTATTACATATCTAAATTCGTGAATGTCATGATGAGTATAAACTCTATCTCTGTTAGGTTTTGAATGCTAAATATTCTTGAGGTATCTAACGATCTTTTTTGTCAAGAATGATTTCTTTTTGCAGAGAGTGCAGATGTCTAAGTCTAGAGTCTGTTTTAGGAGTTTATCTCATGTATTTAATTTTGGATCTCCATTGTAAATTTTTGTTGTATGGTGATAGCAACAAAAATATCTTTTTGAATTTTCTTAAGTGGATTTGTGTTTTGTCACGAAACCGCCAAAGGGGGAGATTGTTAAGGAATTTATTTTGGCGCATTTCGTGAAAGTATTAAGTCTTGAAGATTGAAGGTGAAGAAGGTTGGATCATATAACTCAATCTCAAGAAAGAAGAATTCAAAAGGATCAGGTATGTTTAACTAATTATTTTTGGTGATCTGAATACTTCTTATAGTGTAGAAACACTTGGATGAATTTTTAATTGCATAAAAATCAAAAACTGGACATGGGACATGTTCAGGACCTGGATCAGACAAGACAATCCGGATCCCGAAGGGTGTTGATTCATACGCAAATCCAATCCGGATCGTAGCCATTTCTGATCCGGATCCCGAACATTGGTTTTTGCTGAAAAGTATGAACAGTCCGGATCAGGCATTTCAATCCGGATCCCGAACATTGGTTTCTACTTAAAAGTATGAACGATCCGGATCATGCATTTCAATCCGGATCCCGAACCTCTGTTTTTCTGGAAACTGGCTGTTTCGTTACGACAGTCCGGATCGCAGTAAATCCGATCCGGATCGTCGTCCTGTAAAATTCCAGAAAAGGTTAGTTTTTGATTCTTATCTTCTTCCAATAGTTTCTAACCTATAAATAGACCCTATGATTCTTTTTCTAGGGTAAGCCGTGTAAGCCGCATAAACCGTAAAAGCTAAAAATCAAAGACGACCATATGAATCCACATATAGAGAAGAAAGGAAATCAATAGATATAATCCTATGTTTCTTTATCTATATTGATTGATTTGATTCTAGGTTTTCATACTCATATTTTGAGTAGAATCAAATCAATGAATACTTAGATGGTATTTCCGATCTATTTCTAATTTAAGTATTCGGCGGATCATCACCACCCAAAAATAACGATTTTCCCAAAATCGGCGCGTGGACTCACGTGGCCTTGTGAATTCAAGGTGCTACCGCTCTCGTGGATTCAGAGCGAGGTACGTTCGTGGATTCGAGACGTGCTACTGGGTGAAGACCGTGGATTCGGTCAGACGTCGTGGATTCGGCGTTGGACGCAGATCGTGGATTCGAGAAGCGTTGTGGAGCGAGCGGAGAAGATCTACTAGGAGCGTATGGAAAAAGGTCGAGTCGTCTGTGAGTACGGTATATCACCTTTGTACGTGTTATAATTCTAGTGGATTTCACCGTGTTATCGGTCCCGTGGTTTTTTACTCTGGTTTGGAGTTTTCCACGTAAAAATCTTGCGTGTTATTTTTATTTCCGCATTGGGTTTTATTGCGCAACGATTTTTGAGTGTTTAAACGTTTACACATATTCACCCCCCCTCTAGGTGTTTTTTCCCCTATTTAGATCATTATTAATAGAACCCGACAATCCGAGCCCCATAGGCCGAGTTACAAATTCCACAACACAGGAAGCGCAAAACCACACAACAACATAACTGTAACACCATGCACAGATAAAGGGAGAAAAATATACCTCCGGACAAGCCTCAGAAAAATCCCAAAAAAATACGGCAATAATCCTCGCGACGCGTAGATGCAAAAGGTGTACAGGCACGCCTCAATCCGATGCCCGAGCGTGAAGATATCCTCGAAACAATCTGCGCTGTCCCAGAAATTCTCACAGAAAATGGGGTCCCAGTAAGCTCGGATAAACTCCAAGAAAAACCTGAAACGAGGGGAATCTGAAATTACCAAGATCGTAGCCCTACCTGTCGCGGATCCAACGGCGTAAGAATCGCTCGAAAAGGTGGTCGGAGTAGGCCGGGGGAGCTCGCGCACCGAAACGCGACGGAAGGAAACACCGATGAAGGAACGTCGTGACGCGCCAAAAAAATGTAAACCTCAAAAAGCGTGCCACGTAAAATCCCAGAAATCCCCAGGTGTATGCAGCACGGAGCGAGGAGCAACTTTGCTGAAGGGTCCGAGGGGAGAGGAGGCTCGAAAACGCAGAAAAGAGGAAGAAGAAAGTGGCTCGGGCCTTTAAATAGGCCCACAAAAATAATTGCTGAAATACCGGGTGTGTCCCCGGTTTCGGGCGCCCGAAATATTTCGGGCGCCAACAGTGCCGCGGTCCACTGGCTCGCGGAGCGCCCGAATCAATCTGGTTCTGCCACGTTACCCGCCAAACAGCGAACAACCGAACTAGCCACCCAGCTTTCGCCACGTGGCCCTTCCCGGACGACGTCACGTGGCGTGCACCGGGTCAACGCGCGCCTGGCGCGCCCATGAGCGCGCTGCCAGCGCCGCCTGCGCACCCTGCCAGGCACGCAACCCGAGGCCGGCTGCACCTGTTCCGTGGACCAACACCATGCACCAACCAATCCTACGCGGCCACGTGTCCCAAGGCAAACCAATAGGAGGACGACACGTGGCACGCCGCCCCCGTGCACCGCGCGCCGGCCCGCGCGCTCACGTGCCTGCCCGCGCGCCTGCCCGCGCCCGCTCCGCCGCCTGCCCGAGCCCGTGCCGCCCCGCTCCGCCGCTGCCCGCCGCCGCCGCCACTGCCCGCCGACCGCCGGAACAGTGCCCAATGCCTCGAAATCCGTGCGCGGCATCCGGACTCCGAAAAATACAAATAAATAGTCCATTTTCATCGTTTTTGTGCGCTGAATCCAAATTCGATGTCCGTTTTGCCAAATTCAACCTCCAAAATTTGCCGAAAATTTTCGGAGAAGCAAACTTGATCCGTTTTTCGTGCAGGGTCCAAAACTGGGGTTCGATTTTGCGCGCAATCACCTCTAACATACACCATAGGTCTCCAGAAGTCCCCAATCACACTGCAAACTCTCTGCGGAGATCTGGGTCATCACAATCGGTCCCGTTGTTTTTTACTCCTGTGACGGAGTTTTCCACGTAAATGTTGCATACTTTATTTATTTTCCGCATTGGGTTATTTTTACGCAACGATTTGGTGTGTTTATTATTTACACCTATTCACCCCCCCTCTAGGTGGTTTTTCCCCTATTCAGATCCATATAATCCATAACCCACATACTCCTGGAGAGTGCAGTTCAACAACTGCGTAACTCTTTGGCACAAGGAAGCTCTCAAGTAGTCTCTCCATCACCACCGAACATAATTCTGCACTCAAAGGCTCCAAACTCAATCCCACGAATCGGGGCAGTTCATCTGCCAAAACTGGCTCACTCGATCGATGATGTCCCACAGCTCATCTGCTGTCAACTGTCCACCCTGCCTCGGTGCCCCAGCATTAAACGTCGGCACGGAGGGGGCTGCTCTCTGTTCCGACAACTGTGTCACCTAAACCAGCTGCCCACTCCGCCGCTGATATGCCTCTAACCCCCTGCCATCAGGGTCCGGAGCTCTCAGACTCCAATCTGGGTATCCGGCCCGAACCAAACAGCTCAGACTCAACTGCTGCGATAGGGTGCACACGAGTCAGAACCTAGCGTCGGGGAGACACCGCTCACCATGACAAAAACCGCAAATCAGCACACCACAAAAACTCGACCCAATCTAGCGAAAGTCAAAGACATCCCCATATTTCTGTAACTTTATGTTGTCTGCAGCCAACATAATTGTCCCACAGAAATAGAATATCTCGATCCCTCTCCACTTACAGGAAGAGTCAAATAAATAAATCACCGACTTTCGCAAAATATCACGTCTCTCGCGCCCTATCATCCTAGGGTCCGCCAAAAGCCTAGGGTTTCCTAAGTCCCAACTGACCTATCCCTAAGTTCTGATACCACCTAATATGTCACGCCCCGAGTGTAAACCAGAATCCGGGACCGTCTATAGATCCGCCGTGCACACGAAATTTCCCGCGTACACGAAGCGCCAGTAACCTGCTGAGATATAAGAGATAATAATAAAAAGCATAAAACAGAGCTGAACTAAAAACTAATACATCTCAGACTGAAACTAGAAGTAAAATACGGTACATATGTAAATATGATACATTTGTCTCTCCCAGCTCACCAAAATAAATACAACCAGTTGGCCAAAGCCAGACCCAAAATAAAAGTACAACAGTATGAGTAAAATAGGTACACCAAAAGTCCAGCTAAACTCTCTGATCCTGCCAGGAGATCTATCTACTCAGCGACCCTCACCTCGATCCGCCGCTGAAAACCCAGCAGCTCCCGCAGAAGACTTTGCAAAACAAAGGGAAGAAAAAGAGGAAAAGAAGAATGGGGGTGAGAACTACTAGTAAACCAGTAGCCTCCCCTAGTGGGCAAAGCCTCAAACTCCGACGCACCCACTAGGTCTACCAGAGGCAAAAAGGGAAAGAAGAGTGGTAAGCAATAAAGACTGCTGATAAAAGGAAACTACCACTACTATGCCTCTAAATGCAGTGCCAAAAAGGGAGAACTGTATGTATGCATCAGTAACCGTAACCGTCCAAATAAACCCAATCTATCAACCAGTAAAACCGGTACTGCCTGCTGCCGCCCTCATCATCGGGCAAGTAAAGCCACGCCGATGTGATAGTAAAACTCAATAACCGTCCGGCACCTATCTGGTACCAATGCACACTCCGGAGTGGAACTTGAGGGGAGCTACCCACACGAGTAAAGTAACCATGTCACAAGTATCATAAAAGCAGGACTGGATCACTACCGTGCTCAAGTGGAACAAATCCCTCCACTAAAGAAACCCCGATCCCCAATCTGATGCATAAGTAAACATCCGGTCAACCGCCCATTATCCACGGTTGCTACAATACCCCACAATCCATAATCAGGTTCAACAACCGACATCCGATCAACCGCCCAATATCCGCGGTTGCCGCAATACCCCACAATCCATAATCAAGCCCAACAACCGACTTCCGGTCAACCGCCCAATATCCGCGGTTGCCGCAATACCCCACAATCCTCAATCAAGGTCAACAACCGACACCCGGTCAACCGCCCAATATCCGCGGTCGCCGCAATACCCCACAATCCAGGCCCCGGCTACACTATCCCAAACCCCTGCTCGAATCCAAGCAACATGTATCTAGAGTCTAGAAAGAAAGGAGAAAAGAACAATCATGGTTTCTCCTAAGTCAGATCCCAACATAATAGTGTAGTAGTAAAAGATGGCCTATCTAGATGTCCATACAAGCATGCAAGCGTTCTCATTTGGAAAGGAAAATAATGAGTAGTACAATCATGAATCTCACATAAACCACTAATCACCCTCACATGAACCATACACCTGTGCATGTCTAAAAATCCTCAAGTGGTACCCTCCAACAAGATAAATCACATTGTCCCAATATGATATTAAATTCCACATGCAAGGTTAATTGCTAACATCGCCACAATATATCCATACAAGCATGCATAATTTCTAACCACAAGTGTTAATCAATAATCCTAATACAGGGGGAATTCTCTAATATTCCTAGTGAGCATGTCGAAATAGAAGGATACAACAACCACCCACCTCAATCGCGAAGCACAGATCCAAACTCGTCCTCCCTCAAGAAAAACCACGGCTCACTGCGAAAACTGCAAAAATAACCAGTACGGTGCACAATTAATCCCATAATTGTCAAAAAGCCCATGTCCACACAAACAGTCCGAAAAAAGCTCAATTTTCACCTGCGAGATGACCTCTGAAAATTCCAAAAAATTTACTGCTGCGATCCTCGTGGCAAGTAGATGCAAATCGAGTACTTGCACGTCCCGTTCCGACACCTGTAGGTCAAGATACAATCAAAACACCGCTGCGAGCCAAAACTTCCCACGATCATCAATCTGCAGCATTCAGTCAAGAAAAAGTGGAATTATCACCTTTGAAGCAACCTCCAAAAAATTCAGAAAACTAACGACGGCATTTCTCGCGACGAGTAGATAAAGATCAAGTACTTGCACCTCTCGTTCCGATGCTTGTGGGCCGAGATATCCCACAAATACTCCAATGCTGTCCAAAACTCCGCCCCAGAAAATGGGGTCACAAAATGGTCCGAAAAACCCAAGAAAAACACGGAATGAGGAGAAGCTGAAAATACAAAAGTCGTAGCCCTACCTGTCATGGAAACACAAGCGTAAGAATCGTCCAAAAACTCTGTCGGGGTAGCCCAGGGGAGTCCGCAGACCGAAACGCGACGAAAAAGGCTGCAGAAGAAAGAGCGTCGCAGTGCGCCAAATCGCAGTAGACATCGATGTCGTGGCCTTCAAAAATCCCGGGAATCCATCAAAGGGTGGAGGAGAGGGAGAAGAAGAACTTCTCTGTAGAAATCCCTCAGTGAAACAGCCCAGAAAAAGAGCATCCAAAAGCAGAAAGGGGCCTATTTATAGGCCCAGCCCGAAAATGGGCCCAATCGGATTTGGGCCCAGAGAATTCGAGCGCCCGAATCCTTCGGGCGCACAAAATTCCTCCCCGCGCCCCATCCGACCAGCGCCCGGATCTACCCGCGCTTGGCATGTGTCCCGAACACGGGACAGCGTGTGAAAGCGCGCCCGGGCGCTGCCGCGTGGCCTGCACCGGTCAACGCGGGTGGGTGGCGCCTGCGAATCACCGGGCGCCACGTGGCCCTCACTGACGCCCCCGACCGCGCCCACGCTCACGCCTGCCATGCCGCCTGCCCCTCTGCCACGCACGCTTCTCGAGGCGCCCACGTGCACCTCCATGGATCGCGCCTTCGAGAGCCCGCCAACCAAAAGCCGCCACGTGTCCTCGCGCTCGGTCCATGCACCCGCGCGGGTTCTGTGGACCGCGCCGCGTGCGCCGACCACTCCGGGGACGCCACGTGTCCCCAGCCCGGTCTATGCACCCGCCGCGCCACCCCGTGGACCGCGCCGTGTGAGCCGGCCAATACCAGGCCGCCACGAGGCACCCAGCCGGTCCACAGCCTCCCCCATGCACCCGAATCCACAGAAAACTTCCGGGTGTCCGTTTTTGGGCATCCAGACTCAGAAAAATACAAGTAAATAACCGTTTTTAAGCGTTTTTCCACGCTGAATCCAATTCCGGCCGCCGATCAACCTGAAACCACTTTTAAAATTTGGCAAAACCAGCCGAAAGACAGGCTTCGTCCAAAACCTCACTGAGTCCATCAAACACGTCTATTTGACGTGTTACGAGCCTGACACACCAATAATAGGTGTCTCCCACCACGGATCATAGGGGAAAAGCCACACCAAAGCCTGGGTCACTACACATGATCCCTACGCGGCAATTGCGTAAGGGGACCCCCTGCGGACATTGTAGTATTGTGGCTATCGCGGTTGGGGTTTGTTTGCACCGGCTTATCGAGCGGGATTATGTTAGTACCGGAGGTCGTGGGATCGGAATGGCTACTGTGATTGAGTGACAGTGATGTAGTACTTACTTGTGGGTTATTGGTAGCAACTCGGTTTCTGGTATCTTCGATACAGTTTGGTGTTCTTTTTGCTATTGCAATACTTTACTAGTATTATGATTGTAGTTGATATGTTTTATCTTATCATAGATTATGTTACTGACTCCCACTATGTGACAGGTTCGGTCGGGGGTGAGGATCAGGACGGTGGTGAGGACGCTGCGTAGTGAGACATAGTATCCTCAGTCAGGTTTTCTCTTATTCTTTCTTTTCTCGTTGGTTATTTTCTTTATGGTCGGATATGTGCATGTGGATATGGATGTTGTGGATGGTGTGGATGTTGGGACAGTCTTGTGATGTTGGATAAATATATCTTATGAAACTATATTTTCGGTCTGTGGTTTTATGTATGCGTTTTGTGGATGCGGGTTTTCAAATATAAAAAGGGTTGCGAAAATAGGTTTTGAAAACGGAGTGTCGTGTAGGCACTATTTTTATACCCTGTGGATTTATCCTTTCAAACTTATGATACGTCGGGTGGGCGTAATTTTCAAATGAATGATTTTATACACTTTGTTCATACTCTGTAATTTGTAAATCAAATGGTGAATGTGGTTGTGTGTAAGGTTGTACATGTGTATTTTACATGGAGATGCCGTGCATATACAGGGAAGACTCTGTCCGTTTATACAGAGAGATCTTGTATGTGTGGCGGGTCTGTGCACGTGCCAGAGCGGGAGATCTATAAAAAAAAATGGTTCCAAAATTCGGTTGTTTCTGCTTTAAAATTGCTCGCGGGACGTGATAGATTAAGATGGTATCAAAGCGAAATGGCATCAACCACAGTTTTATTGAAATATATGTCCAACATCCACTAAGCACAATATCTCATGCGGTTGACCTATGGAATAACCTAAGTCCTAGATACGTGAGAGCATGGGATTGATGTGAATTTATTCTTGGTTTAGCAGGGTTGTTGTGCTGGTATGGTCGTAGGTTGTTTGATCTAGGATTTTACAGAAGGTGGAGAGGAATATGGGGTCGAGGCCGACCACTACCGAGTCCTTGATGGGTGCCGAGAATTAGTTGATCAGGCAGTCGGCTCAGGACGTTGCGGGTTAGCTGGCGGTGCTCTTGGACTTGGTGCGGTTAATAGCGCAGCAGTCAGCTACGCTGGTATTTGCATTCTAGACCCCTTTCCCCTATGCCGGCCGTCCTCGTCGTCACTAGTTTTCGGCGGCGGTGTTGTTGCTGCGACACCCTTTTTAGGTCATCGCGGCGGGAGTTGTGTGGGGATAGGTGACAGCGCCCTCGGTTGTTCCTTCATCAGTGGTTCCAGGACCTACGCCAGGAGCTACTAATGTGGAACCGGTGAGGGTGACTGTGGTAGTACCCTCCCCCACCATTTCCACCTTTTAGGTAGGTGGAGGCGCTACTTTAAGCGCGGATTAGGTTCGAGAGAGGGTAGGTTTGGCAAATTTTCTGGTATTATAGTCTGCCAGTGTTTGAGTGTTTGCGACCGGTTCTTTGGTCGTAGGAAGGCGGGTAGTCACCCTAGTGTGACTCTTTGGAGGTTCTATTTTGGGAGGGCTGCGAGTGGATTCCTCTAGTAGCCTGTGAGGACCCGAATCCCCGCGAGAGGATTTCTGTTGGATCAGCAGCTTCTGGAGGCCTATGTTGGGTGTTGGAGGTGTTTGTGTGCGTTTCGGATTCAAGAAATGGACTCAGTGCGTTGAATGGATCCCGAGTGTATTCGGATGCACCCATCGAATTTTAGAAGTGGTTTCGTGCGAAATGGACACCTGATTTGGATTCAGCGCGGAAAAACGATGGAAATTGACTACTTGGTTGTATTTTTCTGAGTCCGGACGCCCAAAAAGGGACACCCGAAAGTTTTCAGTGCTTTTTGGTGCACGGGGAGGGTTGTGGACCGGCTGGATGACACGTGGCAGCCCCGGATTGGCTGGCGCACACGGCGCGGTCCACGGGAGTCGCGTGGGTGCAGTGGACCGGGGCGGGGACACGTGGCAGCCCCGAGTTGGTCGGCACAGCGCGCGCGGTCCACGCGGGAGCGCGCGGGTAGGTCGGACAGGTCGGGCATGTTGGGTTATGTATAATCGGATCTAAATAGGGGAAAAAAATACCTAGAGGGGGGTGAATAGGTGTAAACGTTAAACACTCAAAAAATCATTGCGTAATAAAACCCAATGCGGAAATAAAAATAACACGCAAGATTTTTACGTGGAAAAACTCCAAACTGGAGTAAAAAACCACGGGACCGATCACACGGCAAAATCCACTAGAATTAAATACGTACAAGGTGATATACCGTACTCACAGACGACTCAACCTTTTCCATACGCTCCTAGTAGATCTTCTCCGCTCGCTCCGCAACGCTTCTCGAATCCACGATCAGCGCCCAACGCCGAATCCACGGCGTCCAACGTCGAGTCCACGACGTCCGACCGAATCCACGGTCTTCACCCAGTAGCACGTCTCGAATCCACGAACGTACCTCGCTCCGAATCCACGAGAGCGGTAGCACCTTGAATCCACAAGGTCACGCGAGTCCACGCGCCGATTTTGGAAAAATCGTTGTTTTTGGGTGGTGATGATCAGCCGAATACTTAGATTAGAAATAGATCGGAAATACCATCTAAGTATTCATTAATTTGATTCTACTCAAAATCTGAGTTTGGAAAACCTAGAATCAAATTAATAATATAGATGAAGAAACATAGAATTAAATCTAGTATTTCCTTTCTTCTCTATATGTGGATTTTTCTATTTCGGTCGTATTTTTGGCCCGCCCTAAAAGATGAATCATAGGGTCTATTTATAGGTTAGAAACCATTGGAAGAAGATAAGCATCAAAAACTAACCAATTCTGGAATTTTACAGGACGACAGTCCGGACTGGAATTGACGGTCCGGACTGTTTCAGCGAAACAGACTTTTTTCCAGAAAAGACGACATTCGGGGTCCGGACTGCAATCCACGGTCCGGACTGTTCATGCAATTTCAACAATTCCACGTTCGGGGTCCGGACTGAAATTTCCAAGGTCCGGACTGGAATTGCACATGAACAAACCTACGTTCGGGGTCCGGACTGAGATCCACGGTCCGGACTCTGAACATGTAAAATGCCCAGTTTTTGATTTTTATGCAATCAAAAATTCATCCAAGTGTTTCTACACTATACTAAGTATTTGGATCACCATAAATCTTTAGTTAAACGTACCTGATCCTTTTGAATTCTTCTTTCTTGAGATTGAGGTTTATGATTCAAACTTCTTCATCTTCAATCTTCAAGACTTAACCAATTTCACGAAATACGCCAACTCAAATTCCGTAACAATCTCCCCCTTTGGCGGTTTCGTGACAAAACACAAATCCACTCAAGAAAATTCAAAAAGATATTTTTGTTGATATCACCATACAACAAAAGTTTACATTGGAGATCCAAATAAAAATAAATACATGAGTTAAACTCCTAAAACAGACTCTAGACTTAGACATCTGTATTCTCTGCAAAAGAAATCATTCTTGACACAAAAGATCGTTAGTAACCTCAAGAATTTTCAACAATCAAAACCAAACACAGAGATAGAGTTTATACTCATCATGACATTTTCAAATTCAGATATGTAAGAAACTCACAATCAAAAATCGACATATCTTCTAAGCAATAAAAATCCAAATGTCACATGTCACAGAAAGGTTAGTCAACAAGCAACTTGTTAGTTATATTACATGCCCAAATAGTTAGTCGAATAGTTAGCTGAGGCATGCATCAAAACACATATAAATCCAAAGTTGAAAGTTATACTTACCTTAGTTTCAGCATTGTTCTCACACAAGTATAGTCATGGTCAATCACAGAGCATTGTGCATTGTTCAAAGTTCTCCTATACTCTCTCCCCCTTTTTGTCACAAAACTCAGCCAAAATTACAAAATGGAGAGAATAGTTAACAAGTTCAAGAACCAAAAGTTTGAGAGCTAAAACTAAAAAACTAAAACTTGAAACCTGCACAAGAAAAGATTAGTCATGAGATCAAGCTAAATCCGAACTGTCTGAGCTGGTATGATTCAGCTTGTTCAAAATTCCTTTCAACATTCGTGATATTTTCGAACATTTCTTTCTCATTTGTTGTTGTTCAGCGGCAATTTGCTGGAGATCTGTCACCAATCTCTCTTGATCAGCAGATAGTCTTCTTTGTTCCTGATGAACGGAGGCCAATACGGTAGCTTCTGGAGTGTTTCTCCTTGAAGTCGATGGACGAGGTGGAGAAGCAGATGGTGCATCCTGGCCTTTAATCCATGGAGATTTACTACGTTGAATTCCAGGAAGTGAGCGTGCTCTGGTAAGATGCTCATTAAGCTGAATTCCACTACCTTTGACCTTGTTCCGTCTTGTATATTGTTTAGTCGTTGAGGCAGATTTCATCAGCCTTTTATTCTTCAAATATTGCCTATCCTCCTCATCAACTTTTTGTTGAACTTGTGTCAGGAAGTCTTCCCAGTCTTCTTCTTCGAACTCAGAGCTGTCTTGACCACCAGTTCTTGTGTCGTTTCGCATTGAGTCATCTTGTTCCTTTTTAACAGTCGCACGTGTGTGCACCATTTCTACGAGTCCTGTGAGCACACCTCAAGAACATGAAAAATTGTTTATTTTCAAAAATTTGAAAAATTGTACCCAAACAATCATTATCGTGTAGAGAGACTAGGGATCAAATTAGTTGTGCAAAAAGAATTTTAAAAATAGATCAATTCCATGATTTTCAAAAATTCTGAAAATATGCCCTAAAATCGAATTTTTACAAATCCAACCCCAAAAATTCGTTTATCAAGAGAAAACCTAGCATATAATCAAAACTAATGTTCCCAGAGTTCTTATTTCAAAAGAAGTTTGATCAAAAACCATCCACAAACGAAAAAGATATGAAATTTCCTCACGTTCTGAGCAAAAATATGAAAAACTGTGAAAAACCGAGATTTTGATCAAGATAACTTACTTTGAAGTGAAGAGAATGAGTTTAGAGGGCTCCAAGATCCTTGCTTTTTAGAGAGAGAAAGTTTGGAAGCTTAGAAATGAAAGCTTGTGATGAAATAAAATCAAAATCCTCTTCGTTTCATATAAACCCTAGCCGCGGTCCGGACTGCCCGAAGAGTCCAGTCCGGATCGGCTACCCACAGGATTTTCCTGCGTTCAGGGTCCGGATCGGTTCATCAAGTCCGGACCTGCTCCAAACTTTTTCTTCAGAAAAATTCAGAAAAATTCCAGAAATTCCAGAAAAAGATTGTAAGCACTTTTGTGTATCAACTTTAAATAAAAATCATCGTTTCATACAACAAGAAATAGATTATGCCAAATCTATCAAAAATATTCAAATAACGAAACGAAAATTTATAAAAATTAAATCCCTTAAAGTTGAACAACTTCAATCACATCTAACATGATCTTATGCGTAATGCCTTTATCAAATCATCAATTTGGTAAAGAAAATGAAATACCAAGATCAATAGATGTTTGAAATCCCAAATATGGTAGATAATATATCTAGGCAATCTGTTGAAGAGAGTGGCTCTTTGAGCATCTTTCATTAAAAATCCCACCTTATACCAACCTTGAAATTTGACAGAGTCATGTATTTCAATATGCATTTTATTTAATCAAACTTGAAAAACCTTGCTTGGTATACATGTGGTAGCTGCACACAGTACTCGGACGACCGAGGTGGTAGCTCTTTCCTCCATGTGGTGGTAGTTTTCACACTCCTCATTGGGATGTAACTCTTTCCACATCTTTTGAGCATATTACATTTCTTTGACTCCCCCTCAATTGGCTATCAATTATTTAAGATATAAGGTATTCAACCAAAAATTGATCTCGCATTCATACTCGACTAAATAGTCAAATAAGATAATAACTATACCAAGAGATCATTGAGAGAGAAATTGACTTTGATCACTAAAAAAAAACTTAATTGATATAAATGATCACTGCATCAACTGAAATATTATGATATCAAAAGCGTAATAAATTTCTAAATGCGTGAAAGGATGCAGTTAAAGTCAATATAACTAATGCTCAATTAATGTTCTATTGTACAAACATAGATAAAGAACAAAAACACAAAAACAAAACCTAACCTAAGGATTGGTTTCAAAAAGAGATTGTTTCAAGGAAAGCATACCAATTGCCTTACGCAAGTGTATAAATTGTTACGGAATTTGAGTTGGCATAGTTTCGTGAAAGGTTCAAGTCTTGAAGATTGAAGGTGAAGAAAGTTGGATCATTTAACTCAATCTCAAGAAAGAAGAATTCAAAAGGATCAGGTATGTTTAACTAAAGATCTTTGGTGATCCGAATACTTCTTGTAGTGTAGAAACACCTGGAAGAATTTTTAATTGCATAAAAATCAAAAACTGGTGTTCGGACATGTTCAGGATCTGGATCAGAGCCAGCAGTCCGGATCCCGAAGGTTGTTGTTTCATACATTACTTCAATCCGGATCGCAGCATCTCACGATCCGGATCCCGAACGTTGAGTTTTCTGAAATGTATGAACGATCCGGATCAGGCATTCCGATCCGGATCCCGAACGTTTGTTTTCTGGAAACCGTCTTTATTGCTACTGCAATCCGGATCGCCCAAATCCGATCCGGATCGCCGTCCGTCAAAATTCCAGAAATGTTAGGTTTTTGATTCTTATCTCCTTCCAAATGTTTCTAACCTATAAATAGACCCTATGACTCTTTTTCTAGGGTTAAGCGAAATAGCCGTCATTATAAAATATAATCTTTTATACGGCCTAAGATCCACATATAGAGAAGAAAGGAAATCATTAGAGAATACTCTATGTTTCTTCATCTATATTGATTAGTTTGATTCTAGGTTTTCATACTCACATCTTGAGTTGAATCAAACTAATGAATACTTAGATGGTATTTCCGATCTATCTTTGATCTAAGTATTCGGCGGATCATCACCACCCAAAAACAACGATTTACCCCAAAATCGGCGCGTGGATTCGCGTGTCCTTGTGGATTCAAGGTTCAACCGCTCTCGTGGATTCGGAGCGAGGCACGTTCGTGGATTCGAAGGGTGCTACTGGGTGAAGACCGTGGATTCGGTCGGACGTCGTGGATTCGACGTTGGACGCCGTGGATTCGGCGTTGGGCGCAGATCGTGGATTCGAGAAGCGTCGTGGAGCGAGCGGAGAAGATCCTTTAGGAGCGTATGGAAAAGGTTGAGTCGTAAGTGTGTACGGTAAATCACCTTGTACGTGTTTTAATTCTAGTGGATTTCGCCGTGTTATCGGTCCCGTGGTTTTTTACTCCGGTTTGGAGTTTTTCCACGTAAAAATCTTGCGTGTTATTTTTATTTCCGCATTGGGTTTTTATCGCAACGATTTTTGAGTGTATATACGTTTACACCTATTCACCCCCCTCTAGGTGTTTCTTCCCCTATTTAGATCTATTATATATATAACCCAACAAGTGGTATCAGAGCGGGAATAGGGTTGTAAACAATGGTTGAAGGTGGAAACATCAATCGACCCCCTTTCTTTGATGGAACAAATTATGCGTACTGGAAAGTACGGATGAAAGCCTTTTTAATTTCCATCGACGAAAGGGTGTGGCAATCAATTGAATTAGGATGGACTAATCCAACTGAAATTATCTCTGATGTTCGCACCTTAAAACCTATGTCGAAATGGACCAAGGAAGAGTTAGATTCATCTTCTTACAATGGCAAGGGAATTAATGCTATTTTTAATGCCTTATCTCAAACTGAATTCTCTCGCGTCTCGGCATGTGAGACTGCGAAAGAAATCTGGGATGTTCTTCAGGTTACACATGAGGGAACTAACCTCGTGAAGATTCAGAAACTGCAAATGCTTACGAGCAAGTTTGACTCTATCTTGATGGCAGAAAATGAATCTTTCACGGACTACTATACACGATTGCAAGACATCGTAAACTCATGTGCTAACCTGGGAGAGAAGATTCCAGAATTTAAGGTTGTAAGAAAGATCTTAAGAACTCTTCCTGAACGATTTCGCCCAAAGGTTACAGCCATTGAAACTATTAAACACCCGGACGAAATACGTGTAGAAGAATTAGTTGGTTCTTTACAAACTTATGAAATGACATTTACTACTAACAATTCTTCTGGAAAAGCATCCTCTTCTAAGTCTTCAGGTTATGCGTTGAAAACAACTAAGGAAGAAGACGCGGATACATCCTCCTCAGACGATGACGAGAACCTTTCTATGGAGGAATTTGAGAAGCAGCTTGCTCTCTTGACAAGGAAGTTTCGCCGCAACTTTCGAAGGGGTAATTCAAGTAAATCTCCATCCTTCGGAAAGTCGAACAAAGGCAAGGGTACTTCAAGTTACAAGTCAAGAAAGCAAGAGAACTTCTCAAAGGATAAGAAAAGTTCAGAGGGACAACTACAATGCTTCAAATGTCGAGGCTACGGCCACATTGCAACGGAGTGTCCCAACAAGTATCCGGCAAAGAAGAAGGCGATGCAAGTCGTCACTTGGGATGACAACTCAACGTCAAATGAGTCATCTTCAAGTGATGAAGAAAAGAGCACCACGGCATTCCACGCGTCCACATCTTCACCCTTCATGTGCTTCATGGCAAGTACGTCCGAGTCATTGTCCAACTCCACTGTTGAAACGATTGCAACGGACAACGAATCGGATGATTCGGAAGGTGAAGATTTTGCTCTAGCCTACCACAGACTTTTGAGGGATTCAAAGAAAGTGGCTAAGCAAAACAAGAGTTTGAGAGGGAGATTGCATGATCTCGAAGAAGAAGCAAAAAGAGCAACTTCTCTCTCAAACGCTCTTGAAGTGGAAAGGGAAAATTTGATAAAACCAAATGTTTCCCTTCAAGAGTCCAATGAGCAACTCGAGAAGAATTATATAGATATGGTGAACAAAGCGAATTACTTCTTGAAGCTCTACAACGAGGCTCGACAGGATAACCGGGAAATGACAAAGACCATTTTCCAACTCAAGGATGACTTGCAGCGATTCTCTTCAGGAAGGAGTAAGTTGGATAGGCTTCTTGGTCTTGGTCAAACAAATCGGTTCGGCCTCGGGTACACTCAAACTGGAAACAGTCCAAGTTCGAGTGGGACAGTTTTTGTGCCTCAGTCGGTATCTCCTCCTCCGACACCGGAATTCAAGACAAACAACGACAACAAACCTACTTCATCCTCTTTGGGATCGTCAAGATCTAAGGTATGTTTTCGTTGTGGTGTTTCAGGGCACATAAGAAGATATTGCAAGACGGGAGTCAAACGCTCACTTCAAACACCTCTTGCAATGACTACCACAAAGGTGATTCCTCGGAAATCAATTGCAATTCAATTGAAGGAAAAGAACCTTGGTAGTTTACCGCGCAAGACGACCTCATCAATGAGCGGCAATCGTTTTAACAAGACGCTTTCACCTAGGCATATAACTTCACGACCATTACCGACGCATTCCAAAAAGGTTTGGGTGCGCAAAGGTGAAATCTTTCCTTGTCTTGTTACCAATGTTTCCTTGCATGCATATGATAGTTCGTCTTGGTATCTGGATAGCGGGTGTTCCCGTCACATGACCGGTGACAAAAATAGTTTTCAAAATTTTGAGAAAATCTCCGGAGGACTCGTTGTTTTCGGAGACGGTCGATCTTCCAAAATTGTTGGAAAAGGAACAGTAGCTATTCCAGATGGCCCGGTTCTAAATAATGTGTTATTTGTTGATGGTCTTAAGACTAACCTCATAAGCATAAGTCAACTTTGCGACAATGGTTTTTCAGTTAACTTTTCATCTGTTGAATGCGTTGTAACTGATAAGGACCATGTCTTCTTTTTAAAAGGGGTTAGATCTGAAAACAATTGCTATGTTGTTCCTAATAAAATTTCAGAAAAATGTAATCTAGTTTCTTTGAATAATGAAACAATTTGGCATGAAAGGCTAGGTCACATAAATTTTAAGGAACTTGCTAGAATTTCAAACAAGGACGTGGTCAAGGGGGTTCCAAAACTTTTATTTAAACAAAACATTGTGTGTGGTGGTTGCCAAAAGGGAAAACAGTCCAGGACTGCACACAAGAACTTGAACCACGTTGGTACAAAACGGCCTTTGGAACTTTTACACATGGATTTAATGGGGCCAACTCGTCAACCATCTTTGGGAGGTAAATGGTATATTTTCTTGATGATTGATGATTTCTCTCGGTATTCTTGGGTAGCATTTTTAAAAGAGAAACCTGATACTTTTGATTCTTTTCACGAGATTTGCCTTCGTATTATGATTGAAAAGAATGAAAAGATCATTCGTGTTAGAAGTGATAGAGGTGGAGAATTCGTTAACTCTAAATTCATTGACTTTTGCACTTCAAACGGTATTAAGCATGAATTCTCTGCACCCTATACACCTCAACAGAATGGTGTTGTCGAGCGCAAAAACAGGGTTGTTCAAGAGATGGCACGTGTTATGCTTCACAGCCGGAATTTACCGCTACATTTTTGGGCTGAAGCTGTGAACACTGCAATCTATGTAATTAATCGAGTTTATTTGCGCCCGGGAACGTTAAATACACCATATGAACTATGGTGTGGTAGAAAACCCAACATCAAATATTTTCGCATCTTCGGGAGTCGGTGTTACACTTTACGTGACCGTGAAAATCTTGGAAAGTTTGACTCTCGAAGTGACGAAGGGATATTCTTGGGGTATTCTACAAATAGTAGAGCATATCGAGTATTTAACTTGGAATCTAAGACGATCGTAGAATCTATAATTGTTAAAGTAGATGAAGCTTTTCACTTTGGATCTGGAAAATCTACCCTCGATATCTCTCTAGATGATGATTCACCTGCCATTGCATCTTCTCATAATAATACTTCCAATATTAATGATGCATCTAATGGTTCTTCAAGTTTATCTGATGTGCAGGAATCATCTCATATACCTCCGAGTACTCCGTTTCAACAAACGCTACGAATCTCCAAGGATCATCCGGAATCGAATATTATTGGGGATCCACTAGAAGGAGTTAGAACTCGGAGGCAGTTGGTTTGTGGATTCGCTTGCTACGTATCTTTAATCGAACCAAAGAACATAGATGAAGCTCTTCAGGATGACTACTGGATTAAAGCAATGCAGGAAGAGCTCCATCAATTTGAGCGAAACAAAGTCTGGGAATTAACGAAGCCTCCAAAGCAACATAATGTGATAGGTACCAAATGGATTTTCAAGAACAAGAAAAATGAGGATGGTACTATCATCAGGAACAAGGCACGATTAGTTGCTCAAGGCTACTCTCAAGTAGAAGGTATAGACTTTGATGAAACATTCGCCCCTGTAGCTAGACTCGAGTCCATTCGTATACTATTTGCTATTGCTTGTCATTTTAAAATCAAATTATTTCAAATGGACGTTAAGAGCGCATTTCTAAATGGGTTTTTAAATGAGGAAGTTTATGTGGCTCAACCGAAAGGTTTTGTAGACCATAAACAACCTAACCATGTTTTTCGTTTGAAAAAGGCTCTTTACGGTCTGAAACAAGCACCGCGAGCATGGTACGAAAGGTTGACAAAGCACCTTTTGGAGAAGGGCTATACTCGAGGGGGAGCTGACAGGACTCTCTTTGTGAAGCATTATCAAAGCAATTTCATTGTAGCACAAATCTATGTCGATGACATTGTATTTGGCGCAACAAGAGATAATGATGCTTCTAAATTCGCGGAGACCATGAAAAGCGAATTTGAGATGTCCATGATGGGCGAATTGACTTATTTTCTTGGATTGCAAATTAAACAAAATGATGAAGGTATTCACTTGAGTCAATCCAAGTATGCAATGGAGTTGGTTAAAAAGTTTGACTTAGAAAATTCGAAGGATTTTCCGACTCCAATGGGAACTAGCCACAAGGGACTTGGAAGTGAATCACAAAGTGAGAATGTAGACGAGAAACTGTATCGAAGTATGATTGGAAGTCTACTTTACCTCACGGCTAGTCGCCCGGATATATCCTTTAGTGTTGGGATTTGCGCGAGATATCAATCAGCACCAAAGGAGGTTCACCTGAAAGCGGTGAAAAGGATCATCCGGTACATCAAAGGATCAATTAATTTTGGAATTTGGTATCCTATGGGAACAAGTTTGGATATTGTTGGATACTCAGATGCCGATTGGGCAGGATCAGTGGATGATCGGAAAAGCACGAGTGGTGCATGCTTCTATCTCGGCCATTGCCTTGTTGCATGGCACAGTAAAAAGCAGAATTGCATAGCACTCTCGACTGCCGAAGCGGAATACATTTCAGCGGGTAGTTGTTCAACCCAACTCATTTGGATGAAGAGTGTGTTGAGCGACTTACGGATTTCAGCATCTTCGGTAACAATTCTTTGTGACAACACAAGTGCAATTAACATTTCTAAAAATCCTGTGTTGCACTCTAGAACAAAACATATTGAACTTAGATATCATTTTCTTAGAGAGCTAGTTGAATCAAATACTCTTCAACTTTCATATATTTCAACTGAGGATCAATTAGCTGACATTTTAACAAAACCTTTGGATCAAAAACGTTTTATTCATTTGCGAAAAGCAATTGGAATGCTCTCCTTGAAATAAACTTCTTTTTGAAACATTTGCTTAGGATAGGTTTTGTTTTTGTTTTGTTTTGTTCATTATATATGTTTGTACATAGACCACTAATTGAGCATATATCATAATTGACTTTAATTGCATCTTTTCGCACATTTAGAAATTTATTATGCTTTTGCCATCATAATATTTCACTGTTGCAATGATCATTTATGTTAATTAAATCATCTTCTAAGTGATCAAAGTCAATTTCTCTCTCAATGATCTCTTGGTATAGTCATTATCTTATTTGACTGCTTAGTCGAGTATGAAATCGAGATCAATTTTTGGTTGAATACTTTATATCATAAATAATTGATAGCCAATTGAGGGGGAGTCAAAGAAATGTAAAATGCTCAAAAGATGTGGAAAGAGTTACATCCCAATGAGGAGTGTGAAAACTACCACCACATGGAGGAAAGAGCTACCACCTCGGTCGTCCGAGTATTGTGTGCAGCTACCACATGTATACCAAGCATGGTTGTTGTCACGCCCCGGGGGTCGAACTGCGACCCGGGCTCGCCAACAGATCCGCCGTCTGTACGGAAACTGCCGTACAGACGAAGCGTCTAACCTGCAAAAGAGATCTATAGCTAACAAGTATCAGAGCGGAAAGGAAGCTGAAACACTAAGCGGCGAAAAGTCCAAGTACAACAGTCCACTAGCACCCACAACATAAGTACAAAAGCACTAAAAGGTACAAAAGTGGAAACTAAAAAGTACAAGTGACACTAACACCGACAGCACAGACTCGGGTAGGAGCTAGTCAGCCACGCCCTTACCTCGGTCAGAAAGCTCCGAACGAGCCAAACCTGGAACGGTCGCCTCAGGAACACCTGTCATCACAGCGGGTGTGAGATCTACTGCAACAGTCAGATCTCAGTGGGTACCAAAGCTAAAACCCACGGTACACCCACTCAGTCTGCTGGAGACAAAAACATATAGATAGATAGATAGATAGATAGATAGATAGATAGATAGATAGCTGGAAATGAATCTATCGCTACATGTTTCGATGCAATGCAGGAAGTAAGTTCTCGGTCTCTCCCACGGGAGGCCTGGAAACTACGAACGTCTGCCCTCCCTACAGCCCTTATCAAACAAGAACCGGCTGTAGGCTTAGCCGTCCATAGTTTCCGCCCCCGCACGGGGACTGCCAGAACTCTAACAAGACACTAGAAGGCCACCTCAATTCCTTCTAGTAACCACCTGGTAACTCGGCCAGGGCATATGCCTACCTGGTGTCCCGGCCAGGGCATGCAGCCATCTGGTAACTCGGCCAGTGATATCCACTCATCTGGTAACTCAGCCAGTGATTTATACCCCTCTGGTGACTCTGCCAGTGGTATCCACTCATCTGGTAACTCAGCCAGTGATTTATACCCATCTGGTAACTCTGCCAGTGGTATCTACTCATCTGGTAACTCAGCCAGGAATTTATACCCATCTGGTGACTCGGCCAGTGGTAATTACTCATCTGGTAACTCAGCCAGTGGTATCCAGTCATCTGGTAACTCAGCCAGTGATTTATACCCCTCTGGTGACTCTACCAGTGGTATCTACTCATCTGGTAACTCAGCCAGTGATTTATACACATCTGGTAACTCTGCCAGTGGTATCTACTCATCTGGTAACTCAGCCAGGAATTTATACCCATCTGGTGACTCGGCCAGTGGTAATTACTCATCTGGTAACTCAGCCAGTGGTATCCACTCATCTGGTAACTCAGCCAGGAATTTATACCCATCTGGTGACTCGGCCAGTGGTAATTACTCATCTGGTAACTCAGCCAGTGGTATCCACTCATCTGGTAACTCAGCCAGTGATTTATACCCCTCTGGTGACTCTACCAGTGGTAATTACTCATCTGGTAACTCAGCCAGTGATTTACAAAAGGTATAATGTAAAAAGGGGGTCACGATACCTTGCTTTCGGGAGTATTATGAGCATACCATACTTCCGGAAGAAAACCAACCCACCTGTGAAGAATCCTCAAAACCGTGTGCCAAACGGAGGTCCCGATGCGATCCCACAGCTCCACGCGGCAAACACGCGCCACCGGCCACGTAGAAGCTATCACTATGCCACAACTGTGAGATAAGAAGAGGAACCGGGATCAGCAAACCCGCGGTCGAAAACCGCGCAAACAAAGGGGAAGGAAAACCCTCCGGCGACGAAGAACGTCGGGCGTCGCGCGGAAACCCATCGCGCATCCGCCGCGGCGCACCGCCGAGCCGCAAACAACGCGGCACAGTGCGGCACATGGCCGTACTGCCCAAAGAAACCATCCCCATGGGGCAGAGGTCAGCCGCGTGGCCAGCAGCGCCGCGCAGCCCAAAGGCTGCCCGCGCGGCCTGCAGCAGCGCCGCGCGCCTAGCGCGCGGCCTGCAGGGCCGCGGGGCCCAAAGGGCCACCCACGCGGCCTGCAGCAGCGCCGCGCGCCTAGCGCGCGGCCTGCAGGGCCGCGGGGGCCCAAAGGCCCACCCGCGGCACAGGGGCCGCCCGCGCGGGGCCCCTGCAGTGCCGCGCGCCTAAGCGCGCGGCCTGCAGGCCCGCGCGGCCCATGGCCGCCCGCGCGGGACCCTGCAGCGCCGCGCGCGCCTAGCGCGCGGCCTGCAGCCCGCGCGGGGCCAGGGGCCTCCCGCGCGGTGCCCGCGGCACCGGGGCCGCCCGCGCGGCGCCCTGCCATGCCGCGCGGGGCCCGCGGCACAGGGGCCGCCCGCGGGCGCCCTGCACTACCGCGCGGGGCCCGCGGCACAGGGGCCGCCCGCGCGGCGCCCTGCACTGCCGCGCGGGGCCCGCGGCACAGGGGCCGCCCGCGCGGCGCCCTGCACTGCCGCGCGGGGCCCGCGGCACAGGGGCCGCCCGCGCGGCGCCCTGCCTTGCCGCGCGGGGCCCGCGGCACAGGGGCCGACCACGCGGCGCCCTGCCATGCCGCGCGGGGCCCGCGGCACAGGGGCCGCCCGCGCGGCGCCCTGCCCTGCCGCGCGGGGCCCGCGGCACAGGGGCCGCCCGCGCGGCGCCCTGCCATGCCGCGCGGGGCCCGCGGCACAGGGGCCGCCCGCGCGGCGCCCTGCCATGCCGCGCGGGGCCCGCGGCACAGGGGCCGACCGCGCGGCGCCCTGCACTGCCGCGCGGGGCCCGCGGCACAGGGGCCGCCCGCGCGGCGCTCTGCACTGCCGCGCGGGGCCCGCGGCACAGGGGCCGCCCGCGCGGCACCTCTGCAGTGCCGCGCGCCACGCGCGGCCTGCAGGGTGCCCACCGCAGGGGCCGCCCGCGCGTGCCAGACAGGGCGCGCAACCAGCGCGCCCGCTGCCAGCGGCCCGGCGCCCCGCTGCCCTGCCACGGCAGCAGGGCGCCTGCTGCGCGCGGCGCCCATGCGCGCCCGCTCCCCTTAGCACGCGCTGCCCAAAATCAGCGCGCGCGGCTCGCGAGGCACCACCGCGCCACGGACAACAAGTCCATGGCACCCCAGCAGCAGGGAAAAGGAAAGGGAAAAGGAAAGATAAAATAAGCCAACCTCCTCGCGGCACGCCGGCCCCCGCACGGCTCCACGCCACGCTCGGAGAAGAAAACGCCCAAGAAAAGCTTCCTCCAAAGCCCTCTTCTTCTTCCTTCCTTTTCCTCTCATTCTTCTCTCTTTTTCCTTTTCTTTCTTTCTTTTCCTTTCTCTGCTACAGAGGTGGAGGGGAGGGGTTCTTTTATAAAGCAAAAGCTTTAATTAAATTAATTAACTTAATTAACTTAATTCCAAAAACCCAACTCCAACTCACTTTTTGCCCTCGGGCCCTCCGCCGCTGTCCGGAACCTCCCGAACTCCGCTGTAAATTCAAAAGTGCACGTGCTCACAGCTTTTTCTCTTCAAAAAGCTCAACCGTTGAGTCGGGGTGCTCAAATCAAATACCGGCTCCAAAATTGCCAGTTCCGACTCACTTTTTGCCTCCGGGTCCTCCGTGTCAGTCCGGAACCTCCCGAACCTCGCTGTAAATCAAAAGTACGCGTGTCCACAGCTTTTTCTCCTCAAAAAGCTCATCCGTTGAGTCGGGGTACTCAAATCAAATACCGGCTCCAAAATTGCCAGTTCCGACTCACTTTTCGCCTCCGGATCCTCCGCGTCAGTCCGGAACCTCCCGAACCTCGCTGTAAACAGAAAATACACCTGTTCCAAGTGTTTCCCAATTTTCCTGCAACCCATAGCGGAGTCGGAGCTACCCGTACCAGTCACCTAACGCGTACTAAGCCCGAAACAAGCAGAGGCTTCCGCGGGGATCCAAATCAACCCGAACTCCTCTGAAAAACATACGGAACACGCCCGAGGCAATCTCCTCCGCACCACACCATCTTGCAAGGTCGGTGCGTCGTCCAAATCCCGGTGTTCTACACTCTCCCCCCCTTAAAAAGGGTTTCGTCCTCGAAACCCAACTAAATCCATACTTAGGAGGGTAAATCAAAAACAAAAGGGATAGGAGATCCACAAATTGTCCAAGGCTCTCAAGTGGTCACTCACATACCTCATGCCGACAACACTGAACCTTCCCCAAAGGTATGATTCGACTGCAAAATCCTTTGGTTTCACCAACAAGAATCGCATCGGTCGAAGTGGAAACGCAATCCTCGTCCATCTCCAAGGAAGGGAAAGCAAAACAAGACTTGCGGGGTTCAAAATAGACTTCATCCAACCTGATCACTGCTCGAGGATCCACACCTCGCATAACTCGTTTCTATAAATAACTCTCAGGCTGGTAGTTTCCCTCGATTCGAGATCTCAAAAAACCGAAGTTTAAGCCTCCGTAAGGCAAAACCCCTCTGATGCTTCATAGCCACCAAAACTTCAGTTCCACAAAACATATAGCACCTCCCTTGACAGGGGAAAACTTTCAACCTCGAGAACCTTCTCTCAATTCTGGCACTCAATTCCCAGGGTTACACTGCTCGCCTAAACAGGGCGTAACTGAACAAAATGTCTTCGCCGGGATAAGGCAATCATACATCCTTGCAAAAACTATCACCGGCGTTACCTCAACCTGACTTCCTGAGTGTCCAAGTACTTTAGGTTCGAGGGTTCTGAATAATTCCATGACCTCTCTATCACGGCAATATCCGGATCAATGCTGGTATCCTCCTCAGCTTTGCCTCTCGCAAGGTACACTGGCCTTGCATAGACCAAGAGCTTCTGATCTCTGATATTAACATGGGTCTAGGCCCCAACCCAAACGGTATCTCTCTTCGCTGGGTCCCGCCACTCATGCGGCTGAATCACAAGGCCTAAACACGAAATCTTCGATGTCCGAGTGCAACTCTTAAAGCTTGGCGACCAACTTCTTCCTCCTTAGAAGTTGTAGCACTAATCTCAAGAGCCCCTCAAGCTCCAAGTCGCTTCGGAGGTAAGCAAAAACCCACGATGGTAACACCACCAACCCGTCCTGTGAAACAGGGAAAATCACAGCTCTCAATCAGTAGGGCGTTAGTCAAACTACTTGACCACGCAAACCGCCCAAACTGCCCTACTGGTTCCAACTCAGTATCCAGGCACAACCCTCGGCTGTAAGGTTCCATAATGATATCAACCACTCGAAGGCATCTGCCCAAGCACAAGGCAAAACTAATCATGTTCGAACCTTACAAGAACTCACAACGGTTGCGTACCCACAACGTGACATCACCACAGAGTATTGACCGCCTGGATCCTCACTGTCGTATACCCACGACGAGATACTAGGTCTCACAGACCTCTCGATCCGTCAAATCTCGCAACTGCGCTCACAGCTCTCTCTGCCTCACGGTTGATACTCCACGAGGTGCTGTCGAAGTTGGCGCGGTTCCCAACCGCGTCAATCACTGTCTCGATCCTCAGTCCAATCGAGTAACTACCTGGTAACTCGGCCAGGGGCATCAACCACCTGGTAAACTCGGCCAGGGGCAAGTAACCACCTGGTAACTCAGCCAGGGGCAGGTAACCTCCTGGTAACTCAGCCAGGGCATCATACATCAACGCATCCCAGAAAAAAAAAAAAAACTCCTCCCGACCAGGTCCACGGAGGGTCAAAGCCTCTCTCTCGACCAATCCATGAGAGCATAATTGGGATGAACGTTCCTATCCAACCTCGTATCAACACCTCAGAACTGATGTAGGACTAACATCTCGATGATCAATCCAAGGTCCTAGTTGCACTGGCAGGTCAGGCAACACTCATCCACGTGCTTCACGTGATCTGAAATCTGATACCAAACGTGCACACCATCAGTCCAGACCCTGGCCCATACGAGGGTACCCCCCTGCTTCTACCGAAAAGCACAAGCGGCGTTGGCAGTAAGCAAGCACTAACTCCGACGAAACACCAGGTGAGACGCGATCCACAACCCTGGCGATGAATGCGACCCATGCAAAAGGGGAACTCACATCCTGGCACTGCTGGCTGATGCTAGCCTGCCGAGAACCTCCTGGTCTCTGTCTCCTCTGAGACCCATGATCCTGGAGGGTGGAATCATGGCAACCTCGAATCACGCGACTATCGCAAAATTGGCGATGCGGAGCTCTCACTCCGAAGCTGGTCCCCCGGTCACCGTCTCCTCGACGTGATCACTGATCCTCGGTCAATCCATCGAGCATGCACATCACTGCATCCAAGGTCGGCACTCGCCGAAAATGCACAAAGAGATAGGTATCTCGATGCAGTTCCCTCTCGAACATAACCAACCTCTAAGCCTCGTCCTGGGCGACCAGGGGTACACCGCTCAACCGTCACAGAAACTCACCCCAGAACATCAACTGCGCTCCCGATGGTCCAACAAGACGAAATCGACGCCACCACCTCTCTTGGCGTCCTAATGCAAAAGTGCATAACCAAGCGCCCTGATGCTTATCCTGGATGAACAAACCCTCGAACAACTCTTCATAACAGCTTCCTTTCTCGCCTCCACGGCTCCCAACTCGGTCCCGAAATTGCAAGTGATGGAACTGGATGCGGTACACAACCGGATCAGCAACTCTCGCTGCTTCAGCACCATCACGGTGCGATCAGGGTCGAAATCGACAAAGTCGCGGCCGGAGGTACTACTGGCGATACTCCGGAGATGCTTCGGTACAAGCATGTGCATCACACGCTCCATGCTCTCTTCCTGGCGCCGTTTATTTGCTAAATACCAGGACTGCATGGGCCTGAATCTCCCAAGCCTCACTCGGCTCTATCCATTTAGCTTTCGCTATACGAGCCCCTCATCCCAGGTCAAACACGCCCTCGCCGCTGCAACGGCGGCTCGGAAGATACAAAAACCACTGCAAAAGGAAAACATTAGGACCAAGACTTTCTAGACCCAAACAAGCGAAAGTTCTAAACATGTTAA
>CM055077.1:7753781-7825493 GCA_029204045.2 Tillandsia leiboldiana | reverse complement strand
GGGCCCGAAAGTCCCGGGAGACCAACACCTACAACCCTCTCGACAAGAACAGGTTCCAGGCTCGGCCCCCGTGGCTTTCGTCCGACAAAGGAATGGCCCCTAGAACCCAGACCACTCGAATCCTTACGAGTGGGAAAGTTTACACGAAAAAGGGGTGACATTGTTTACTGAAAACCATTCTCACTCAACCCACGCAGGTGAGGACTAAAAGTAGTTCCCTTTTTGAAAAACCATCTTGATTTGAGGAGAAAACCCATTTTAATGATTTTTAGTTCTTTTAGGAAAAACAGTTAGAAAACAAGGATTTGCCCAAACCCCGAAGGGCTGATGCCTTGTCCAAACAAACAAGAACAGACTTTCAGCGGCCCTTCGATGCTTGGAAGAAAAACATCGATAGACTAAAAATCATGTGTATGTCAAAAAGGTTATGGGTTCTAGGTCCAGCTAACACCGGCACACAACTGCCACTAACTCCGTGGCGACAGCACAAACAGGGCAACAAGACCCCGGGACACTACCGTTTTCCCAAACGGCTCCCGGCATAGATAAGCGACCCACTACATCATACCAGACTCCACTCTGCTCCCAAGCACGAGTGCAAATGCATCCCACACTAAAAGAAAGTCCCGACCTCTCGCCCCACTACCCGGGCGAGGATAACACTATGTCCAGAAATAGAAAAACAGTGTGGATGTCTAAACATAAATAACCCTAGCCCAAGTGAGGGTTTTCTACTGGTCTGGTTACACAGCAACATATGACGGGGTGCTAGGTCAAGTTCCAAGATCACCATACTTTAACATGTGGTAGGAAGCAAAAAGGGATCATAAGATCATCAGATAAATATAAGGAATAACAGTTCCTACCTTCTAGCATGCTACACAAGAAATACTTATCATGCATGATCCTACATCAGTAGAATTACTGTACAGTCCATAAAACTTGGAGATAAGGCCACCCACCTCGGTTTGCCACCAATTGCTCGTAGACACTTGCAATTGGCCTCCCGCGATCCGCACGCAAAACGAAGTCCGCTGCCGGAGTCCGCACGCAAAACAGAGCACGGTGCCAGAATCCGCACGCCAAACGGAGTCTGCACGCAAAACGGTGCACGGTGCCAGAATCCGCACGCCAAACGGAGTCTGCACGCAAAACGGTGCACGGTGCCAGAATCCGCACGCCAAATGGAGTCTGCACGCAAAACGGAGCACGTTGCCAGAATCCGCACGCCAAACGGAGCACGCCGTCGGGGTCCGCACGCAAAACGGCAGTAAAACTACGGTCCCAAACATAGATAAGACACAAGGGGAATTTCACAGTCCAAAGAACGCCCCAAAACTGTGCCCAAAAAATACCGTAAAAATAAAGTACGGAACCTACCCGATATTTCACGGTCAAACTAAGGAACGCCCCGCCCAAAACAAATCTGCTAAAAATAAAGTTGGAACACCCGAATCGCGCGCGCCGCGACGAGTCCACGCGCACCGCCGCACAACCCACAACCACACCTCCACTCAATCCTCTCTCTCGCTCTCGGTTGAAGAAGAAGAAAAGAGAGAAGAGAAAATGGTGGTGCGGGAGGGAAGAAGAAGAAGAAAAGAGGAGAAAGAGAAAGGGCGGTCCACGGCTCACGGTGCACGGTGGACCGGCCAATGGGGGAGCCCCCACGCGGTGCCACGCGCACACAGGCGCGTGCACCGGCGCAGGCACACGCCACGGCGTGCCAGTCCACGCGGCCGCGCACGCCCTCACGCGCGCGCACGCGGCGCGCGACAGTCACGCGCCACACGGGCGCGTGACACCGAGCGCCGCTCCCTTTCCGCGCGGCCGCCAACGGGGGCCCGCCACGTGGCGCCCCTGCGTCACCCCGCAGGAGCGCGTTCCCAACGCGCCTGCGCGCCTCGCGCAGTGCGCCGCCGCGCTCCGAGCCGCGCGACGCCGCCTCGAAAAGCGCGCCGCACCTCGGGATCCGCACACTGCCTCAAAAAACGCGCCACAACATCCGGGCTCCAAAAACATAAATAGTACATTTCTTTCGCGATTTCGCGCGCTGAATCCAAAAACGATGTCCATTTTTTCAAATTCTCATCCGAAAATTGCGGAGTGCCCTCGGATAGCCCACTTGATCCGATTTTCCACGCCGGGTCCAATTCTGAAGTCCGATTTGCCCAATTCCAACTCTAAAAATTCCCGATGGCAACCGGAGAGGTAATCTTTAATCCAAACTTCGCCCGGAGTCCAATTTGACATCTGAATCGCGCGAAACCACTTCTAAACACCCGACGGGTCCTACCATTACCCACGTGATCCCTTTTTAAGCCCGAAGTCCAACACTTGTGTCCAAATTGTGCACAAACCCCGCCGACGCGCCACAATTACCTCCAGAAGCAGTAGACGCAATAGTGATCATAAGTGGGAATTTCGGGTCCTCACACTCTCCCCCACTAAAAGAAAGTTTCGTCCTCGAAACTAGCTCAAATCCACAAGGAGTCACAAATACCACGAGTAGGTATCCATCAATAACGCCTCCAGCTCCCCAAAACACCACTCACTCCCCGTGATTACTCCGCAACAACAACAACAACAAGTACAGTATGGCCCGATGTGCAATTCTCTCATCTCTCGAGCCAGAAATTGCAACGGGCGTCCCTCGTACTCCAACAATCACAGATCTCAAAGGGGCAAGTAAATCACGGGCGAGGAATAACACATCACTCCTGAGCTGAGACGTGAAACACCACAGGGGGCTCCATCAAAAAGCTGGGGGGAAACAAAATAACCACCAGTGCAACACGCATCAAACCACATCCAGTGTCAACCCAACCAAGGCAACCCAAAGCATACCACACTATTATCCAATAAGGAAAAAGCCCAACAAGGAGGGGCCCTCACTCGGTCACTCCCGAATCTTGACCATCCGAGTGAACTACTCAGCCGCGGTCTACCATCCAAAGGAACCCTCAGGGACACAACCACAAGCCATGTTTACCTCAATACTCCACACAGCGCCTGCTGTAGAATCATCAACTCAACCCCAGACAGCTCTCCTGCTCCAGGTATCTGCCATCACAGTGGCCCTGTCGGGGTAAACCAGAATGCTCACAATAACCCAATCGGTAAATCCACAGTCCCTATGGGAGGCATCACTACAACTCGCAGATCCTTCTCCCACCACTGGTAATACTAGCATTGGCGCTGGTATCAGTTTCATTATCCATTGGCCATGCTCTCCTGGCACTGCCAAGTCCAAGGAACTCCTCACCTCAAGAGTAACTGTTGGTCTCAGCCAATCTCGAATAGCATCCATTTGGTCGGGTTCCACCGCCGCTCCAACGACAAGAATAAGGTGACCCAAGAAGGCATGCTTCTGAAGCTAAAACTTGTATCTCAAAAACTTGGCATACAACTTCATCCACACAGGCACGGTAGCACATCCACAAGCGCTCCACGTACTCCAAGTTGCTCTGGGAGTAAATCATAATATCCTTGGGAACACCACTCCCAATTCGTCCAAGTACAACTGGGACACACTAGTCCTCAAATCATAAGAGCGGCAGGGCATTTGTCATTCCATTTGGCCTCTCTATGAGCTCATAATGCCACTGCCGTATCCTGAACGCCATCTAGGCAGAGTCTTCGGCTGTCTAATTCCAAGTAGGTACTCGCATCTTACAATAACTGCCGGAGTATAGCTCCATCAAAAGGTCCTAGATACTACCCGGACCTGTCTACACTCAAACCATAAAAGGACCCTCACAGTCGTGTATCAACGACGTGGCATCACCACCGTGTACCAACGGCGTGGCATCACCACCGTATATCAACGGCGTGGCACTAGGTCAAACAGAACCCTCGATCCATCAGATCCTGCAACTGCGCCATCAGCTCTCTCAGCTCTACAGGCGACAACCAATGAGGTGCTGTCGAGGGTGGCGCGGTTCCCCGCACCACGTCAAAAGCAATCTCTATCTCCCTTACCGGCGGCATTATCAACAGCTAAGGTGAAATCACACCCGGGATCTCATGGGCAACAAAGATATCCCTGAGTCCCGGTGCCGTCGTAAGCACCACTCACACTGTCGCTAAAACCTGTGTGCTCTATGCCAACCAAATCCCCAAGCGCTGGGTCAAAACACCGAACTGCCACGATTACCAATAAGTCTGCTGGCATAACTCACGGCCTCTACTGCACTGGACATGATCCACAAGCCTCCTCCACATGCACAACCCAACAGAAACCAGTACCTCTAGTGCACGTGGTAACAAATCCGCCATTAGTCCATGCAGTAATGCAACATGCTCTAACTCCGACTGCTGTGATGAATTCACACCTGCGACCACCCGATCCACTGCCGTAGCGCCCTCCAACCGGGCGGTACCGACTCATCCGCTCAAAGTAGGTGGTCGTCGTTCAGTCTGCTCCGACGTCATGGCCCTATCTACCTGGCGGTAAATCGGAGGAGCTCCTACATCCCGAAGAGGTAGCGGGGGTGCCGTCGCAAGCGGTATTGCCGTAAGCTCTGCTCGAGGGCATGCTGCCTGAAAAAGTCCCGACTGTCCACACGAAAAACTTCGCCCCTGCCTGTGGTCACACTGCGGCGCAGAACGCGGGCCACCACAAATGACACAGTCGTCCCGCTGCTACTGCTGATACATCGGCTGTGGAGAACCTCCTGGTCTCTGTCTCCTCTGAGACTCACGACCCTCAGACTGGGATCGTGGCGGCCCCGGGGGTCTCGATCTACTCGACTGTCCAAACTCAGGCGGCACGGGATGCCTCTCCCCGGAGCTGGTCTCTGGCGTCCGTCTCTCTCTGACATGATCACTGATCCTCGGTCAACCCGCTAAGCATGCTCAATCGCTGCATCTAACGTCGGCACTCGCCGAGAATACACCAAGTGATAGATATCCTGATGCAGTCCTCTCTCAACTAGCTCCACTTTCTGGGCCTCATCCAGGCGGCAAGGGTACACCGCTCAACAATCGCAAAACTCGCGAACATACTCCTGAAGAAGTCGACTCCCCTGCTGCAGGCGTCTAAAATCTCCTTCTAGTTTCTGCTTACACTGTCAGGAAAGAAGGCCCTGAGCAGCAAAGCACGAAACTCGCTCCAAGTCAACAACTGCGCTCCCGGTGGTCCAACAGGACGAACTCGACGCCACCAATCTCGGCGTCCTTTTCCAAAAAGTGCGTAGCCAAGTGCACCTGATGCTTCTCCATTGCTGCTATCCAGTTTTCAGCCTCCCACGGCTCCAAGCTCAATCCTGTCAATCGGGGTGGATCAGACTACCGGAACTGGCTCAATCGATCGATGATGTCCCAAAGTTCATCTACTATCCGCCATCCACCCTACCTCGGTGCCTCGGCACTAATCATTGACACGGAGGGGGCTGCTCGCTCCATCGGTGACACTGGTACAACTGAATATGCCACTACAAAGGAAGAAAGTGCTGGAGGACTCTCAAGCGGTACTGGAACTAGCTGTGCTCTCTGCTCCGACAAACGCCTCAAACGTTCCATGGCTTCCTCCTGGCATCGGACAGCCTCCGACAAATGTGCCATCTGGATCCATAACTCCTGGGTCTCGCTCTGCTCTGATAGCTCTGCTGCCCGCGGATCGGGTACTCATCAGATGCGGGATGTGCCCTCTTTCCAACACGATGTCTCAGGGGTATCGCAATCCACTGCACACAATAACAAACATCAGGACACAACAACCATACGACCCAATCCAGCGAAAGTCTAAGACATGTCACCCATTCCATAGCATTATGTTGTCTGCAGCCAACATAATCGTTTAGGAGAATAAACATGCCAATCGCTCATCCCGTCTCTTGGGAGAGGTAAAAACTCAATCAGGACTCTCGTTAAAAGTCACGACTCTCACGTAGTCATCCTAATGTCCAACCACAAGCCTAGGGTTTCTAAGTCCACCACGACCTACAACCTAGGCTCTGATACCACTCTAATCTGTCACGCCCCGGGGTCGAAACGGCGACCCGGGCTCGCTAACAGATCCGCCATCTGTACGGAAACTGCCATACAGACGAAGCGTCTAACCTGCAAAAAGAAACAACTACAGTATACAGATATCAGAACTGAAAGTAAACTACTAAAAACTGAAATCCAAACGCTGTACAACTGGAAATAATACAATATCCATCTCCCCAAATACGATCGTATACAAGTCCTCTGATACAAAACTCAAAAGGGAGATATCTCCAATAAATACATCAGTGTACAAGCTCTCACTACAAAAATATCCTCACTACAACAGTCTCTAAAACTGAAGGAGAAAAGTACAACTCTATACCTCACAACAAAGTTCTCTCAACAGAGGTAAAAGTAGTAAACTAATCTACTGAAGCTCTCCACTGAAGGGGGTACCGCTACACTCCAACGACGGGTAGGGAACTAGCTCACGACTCCCTCGCCTCGGTCAGAAGGATCAACAACAGGAGCACAGGAATAGGAGAAGAAGTCCCTGGGGAAAATACACCACGACGGGTGTGAGAACTACTTCCCACAGTAGTTCTCAGTGGGTGCCGTCCACAAGCCCAACGGTTTGCCCACTAAGTCTACTAGAGGCATAAAGTAACAATTGCTGAACTGAAGGGAAAAAGCTGGAAAATAACTCTACAGCTACTATGCCTCTATCTAGATGCTCAAGAAGTGGAACAGATGATAATATGATGCATCTACAACTCACACAGTACAGTCACCCAATCTACGCTGACTGCCGCATAGGGTCCAGTCAAACCTGCGCCTACCTACTGCCGCACATCCTCAACAGGACGGGTCTAACGTAGGTATGTCCGTAGCTGCCACTAACTGGCTCAGCCAGAGGGACTGCGTCCGTAACTGCCACTAACTGGCCCAGTCAGAGGGACGGCGTCGACAAGTCGCGATACAAAAGTAACAAATCCACCCCGGGCGTGGCTCTCGAGGGGAGCGACCCCATCGAGGAAGAAGGTATCCGCGCACTCTGTCGAGCTCAAAGTGGCGCTGCAGGCTATAGTCAAAATCCATGCTCACGCACTGAACGGAAAGACTCAATCCTCAAACATCTCGCACAACAGTCGGAGCACTCTCGACGACTCAGCTGATCAGCTCACACGAACACGAGACACAAGCCTCACCAACAGCTCACAATACAGAACACACTGGCTGGAGATACTCCACAACCAGGAACGACCCACAACTCAGGGCTAACAACACTGGTCGGACAACACTCAACGACCTGGGACCACCGTCAACACCAACGGTTCCCAACAACACTGACCGGAAGGTACTCGACGGCCCGGGACCACCGTCTGCTCAACGGCTCCCCACGACAGAACGTCAAACTCACAGAGGACACCAACCAGGGCCCGAAAGTCCCCGGGAGACCAACACCTACAACCCTCTCGACAAGAACAGGTTCCAGGCTCGGCCCCCGTGGCTTTCGTCCCGACAAAGGAATGGCCCCTAGAACCCAGACCACTCGAATCCTTACGAGTGGGAAAGTTTACACGAAAAAGGGGTGACATTGTTTACTGAAAACCATTCTCACTCAACCCACGCAGGTGAGGACTAAAAGTAGTTCCCTTTTTGAAAAACCATCTTGATTTGAGGAGAAACCCATTTTAATGATTTTTAGTTCTTTTTAGGAAAAACAGTTAGAAACAAGGATTTGCCCAAACCCCGAAGGGCTGATGCCTTTGTCCAAACAAACAAGAACAGACTTCAGCGGCCCTTCGATGCTTGGAAGAAAACATCGATAGACTAAAAATCATGTGTATGTCAAAATGGTTATGGGTTCTAGGTCCAGCTAACACCGGCACACAACTGCCACTAACTCCGTGGCGACAGCACAAACAGGGCAACAAGACCTCCCGGGACTACCGTTTTCCCAAACGGCTCCCGGCACAGATAAGCGACCCACTACATCTACCAGACTCCACTCTGCTCCCAAGCACGAGTGCAAATGCATCCCACACTAAAAGAAAGTCCCGACCTCTCGGCCCACTACCCGGGCGAGGATAACACTATGTCCAGGAATAGAAAAACAGTGTGGATGTCTAAACATAAATAACCCTAGCCCAAGTGAGGGTTTTCTACTGGTCTGGTTACACATGCAACATATGACGGGGGTGCTAGGTCAAGTTCCAAGATCACCATACTTTAACATGTGGTAGGAAGCAAAAAGGGATCATAAGATCATCAGATAAATATAAGGAATAACAGTTCCTACCTTCTAGCATGCTACACAAGAAATACTTTATCATGCATGATCCTACATCAGTAGAATTACTGTACAGTCCATAAAACTTGGAGATAAGGCCACCCACCTCGGTTTGCCACCAATTGCTCGTAGACACTTGCAATTGGCCTCCACGCGATCCGCACGCAAAACGAAGTCCGCTGCCGGAGTCCGCACGCAAAACAGAGCACGGTGCCCGAATCCGCACGCCAAACGGAGTCTGCACGCAAAACGGTGCACGGTGCCAGAATCCGCACGCCAAACGGAGTCTGCACGCAAAAAGGTGCGCGGTGCCAGAATCCGCACGCCAAACGGAGTCTGCACGCAAAACGGAGACGGTGCCAGAATCCGCACGCCAAACGGAGCACGCCGTCGGGGTCCGCACGCAAAACGGTGCAGTAAAAACATGGTCCCAAACACAGATAAGAACAAGGGGTTAATTCACAGTCCAAAAGAACGCCCCAAAACTGTGCCCAAAAAATACCGTAAAAATAAAGTGCGGAACCTACCCGACTGCGCCGCGCCGCCCAAACTGCTCCTTTGGAACACCTCGCGCGCGCCGCGAGGTCCACGGCGCACCGCCGCACAACCCACAACCTCCCTCCTCACTCTCTCTCGCTCTCAGTTGAAGAAGAAAGAAAAGAGGAGGAGAAAATGGTGGTGCGGGGAGGAAGAAGAAGAAGAAAAGAGGAGAAAGAGAAAGGGGCGGTCCACGGCTCACGGTGCACGGTGGACCGGCCAATGGGGGAGCCCCCAGCCGCGGTCCACGGCACACAGGCGCGTGCACCCGGCGCAGGCACACGCCTGCCCGTCAACGCGGCCGCGTCACTGCGCGCCACGCGGCGCGCGACAGTCACGCGCCACACGGGCGCGTGACACCGAGCGCCCGCTCCCTTTCCGCGCGGCCGCCAACGGGGGCCCGCCACGTGGCGGCCCCTGCGTCACCCGCGCAGGAGCGCGTTCCCAACGCGCCTGCGCGCCTCGCTCAGTGCGCCGCCGCGCTCCGAGCCGCGCGACGCCTCCTCGAAAAGCGCGCCGCACCTCGGGATCCGCACACGTGCCTCAAAAAATGCGCACAACATCCGGGCTCCAAAACAAACAAGTAAATAGTTCATTTCTAGCGATTTCGCGCGCTGAATCCAAAAACGATGTCCATTTTTTCAAATTCTCATCCGAAAATTGCGGAGTGCCCCCGGATAGCCCACTTGATCCGATTTTCCGCGCCGGGTCCAATTCTGAAGTCCGATTTGCCCAATTCCAACTCTAAAAATTTCCGATGGCAACCGGAGAGGTAATCTTTAATCCAAACTTCGCCCGGAGTCCAATTTGACATCTAAATCGCGCGAAACCACTTCTAAACACCCGACGGGTCCTACCATTACCCACGTGATCCCTTTTTAAGCCCGAAGTCCAACACTTGTGTCCAAATTGTGCACAAACCCCGCCGACGCGCCACAATTACCTCCAGAAGCAGTAGACGCAACAGTGATCAATAAGTGGGAATTTCAGGTCCTCACACACATGCCGAGACGCGAGAAAATTCAGTTTGAGACAAGGCATTAAATAAAGCATTGATTCCTTTGCCATTGTAAGAAGATAAATCAATCTCTTCCTTGGTCCATTTCGACCTAGGTTTGATGGTGCGAACATCAGCAATAATTTCAGTTGGATTAGACCATCCTAATTCAATTGATTGCCATACCCGTTCGTCGATGGAAATTAAAAAGGCTTTCATCCGTACATTCCAGTAGGCATAATTTGTTCCATCGAATAACGGGGGTCTGTTGATGTTTCCACCTTCAACCATTGTTTACAACCCTATTCCCGCTCTGATACCACTTGTTGGGTTATGTATAATTGGATCTAAATAGGGGAAAAAAACACCTAGAGGGGGGTGAATAGGTGTAAACGTTAAACACTCAAAAAATCATTGCGTAATAAAACCCAATGCGGAAATAAAAATAACACGCAAGATTTTTACGTGGAAAAACTCCAAACCGGAGTAAAAAACCACGGGACCGATCACACGGCGAAATCCACTAGAATTAAATACGTACAAGGTGATATACCGTACTCAACAAACGACTCAACCTTTTCCATACGCTCCTAGTAGATCTTCTCCGCTCGCTCCGCAACGCTTCTCGAATCCACGATCAGCGCCCAACGCCGAATCCACGGCGTCCAACGTCGAGTCCACGACGTCCGACCGAATCCACGGTCTTCACCCAGTAGCACGTCTCGAATCCACGAACGTACCTCGCTCCGAATCCACGAGAGCGGTAGCACCTTGAATCCACAAGGCTACGCGAGTCCACGCGCCGATTTTGGGAAAATCGTTGTTTTTGGGTGGTGATGATCCGCCGAATACTTAGATTAGAAATAGATCGGAAATACCATCTAAGTATTCATTAATTTGATTCTACTCAAAATCTGAGTTTGGAAAACCTAGAATCAAATTAATAATATAGATGAAGAAACATAGAATTAAATCTAGTATTTCCTTTCTTCTCTATATGTGGATTTTTCTATTTCGGTCGTATTTTTGGCCCGCCCTAAAAGATGAATCATAGGGTCTATTTATAGGTTAGAAACCATTGGAAGAAGATAAGCATAAAAAACTAACCAATTCTGAAATTTTACAGGACGACAGTCCGGACTGGAATTGACGGTCCGGACTGTTTCAGCGAAACAGACTTTTTTCAGAAAAGACGACATTCGGGGTCCGGACTGCAATCCACGGTCCCGACTGTTCATGCAATTTCAACAATTTCACGTTCGGGGTCCGGACTGAAATTTCCAAGGTACGGACTGGAATTGCACATGAACAAACCTACGTTCGGGGTCCGGACTGAGATCCACGGTCCGGACTCTGAACATGTAAAATGCCCAGTTTTTGATTTTTATGCAATCAAAAATTCATCCAAGTGTTTCTACACTATACTAAGTATTTGGATCACCATAAATCTTTAGTTAAACGTACCTGATCCTTTTGAATTCTTCTTTCTTGAGATTGAGGTATATGATTCAAACTTCTTCATCTTCAATCTTCAAGACTTAACCAATTTCATGAAATACGCCAACTCAAATTCCGTAACGGGGCAGGAGCGCGGGCAGGCGCGGTTCAGGGCGGTTGGGTGTGCCACGTGGCGGCTTCCCATTGGACACGCATGGGACAGGTGGCGGCTTCTGGTTTGGCGGGTGCATCGAGCGCGTGCACCGGGCGTAGCGTGGGGAGGCGGCGGACGCGTAGCGGCCTGCGATTGGCCGGGCACTGTGCGCGGCACTGTGCGTGACATGCGCGGGCAGGTGGGTGTCATGTGGGGGGCAGGCGGGCAGGTGGCCGCCCGTACGGGGGGGGGCGCCACGTGGCGCCCTGCCATTGGCGGGCGCCACCCGCTCCGTTGACCGCGCGGGACACCCGGCAGTGCCGTGCGGCTGGGCGCCCGCTGTCCCGTGTTCGGGACACGCGTCACGCCTAGGAGGTTCCGGGCGCTGCCTCCGGGATTCCCTGTTCGGCGCCCGAAAGATTCGGGCGCCCGAATCTTTCGGGCGCCCGAAAATGTACCCCAAACCCAGATTTTTGGGATTTTTGGATTTCGCCTATAAATAGGCCATTCCTCTCACTGTTTTGGGGTTTTTGGAATTCTTCTTCGTGGGGGTCTTTGACAGAGCTCTTCCTCATCTTGTCTACTACTCTTCAAAGGATCTTGGGGATTTTTGGAGGCGGCGACATCGGCGATTTCGGCGACGCGGCGCGCTTCGACGGTTCTTTTTCGGTGGCCTTTTCCGTCGCTGTTCAGTACGAGAGGTCCCCTGGGCTACCCCGAAGGAGTTTTTGGGTGATTCTTGCGGCGTTGTTTTTACGACAGGTAGGCCTTCATTTTCCGTGTTGATTGCCTCGCTTTAATTTGGGTTTTTTGGTGATGTTCCCGAGGCATCTTTTGACCCTATTTTTCTGCAGCAGTTTTTGGACAGCGGTGAGGTTTTTGTGGGATTTCTCGGCCCACGGGTGTCGGAACGAGTAGTGCAAATACTCGATTTGCATCTACTCGACACGAGAAACACAGCGGTGATTTTTTTGGGATTTTTGGAGGACATTTCAAAGGTGAGATTTTAGCTTCTTCTGGACTGTTTGCCGCAGGATTTTGACTGTGAGGATTTGTGGCTTACTGCGGTGATTTATTTGTATCTTGGTCTACAGGCGTCGGAACAGGATGTGCGAGCACTCGTTTTGCATATACTCATCGCGAGGATCGCAATGGTGATTTTTATGGATTTTTCTGAGGACTTCGCAGAGTAGTTCACTGATTTTGAAGGCTTTGTGGAGATAGAGGATATTGGACAACGAGGAGTCTTTTTCAGTTGTGGATTGCGCATTTCGAGGTGGGTGGATGTTGTTTACCTCTATTTCGACTTGCTCACTAGGATTATTAGAGTGATCCCCTTGTGTTAGGACAATTGATTAATAATTGTGGTTGGAACTTATGCATGCTTGTTTGGACATATGGATATATTGTTAGCACTTAACCTTGCATGTGGAATTGATTGTCATATTGGGACAAGGTGATTTATCCTGTTAGTGGGTACTACTTGGGGATTTTTGGACATGCATAGGTGGATGGTTCATGTGAGGGTGAGTAGCAGTTCATGTGAGATTCTTAGTGGTTGCTACTCTTTACTTTCCTTTTTAAATGAGAACACTTGCATGCTTATATGGACATCTAAATAGGCCATCTTTTATTGATACACTATCATGTTGGAATCTGACTTAGGAGAAACCATGATTGTTTCTTTCTCCTTTCTTTCTAGACTCTAGATATGTGTTGCTCGGGTTCGAGCAGGGGTTTGGGATAGTGTAGCCGGGGCCTGGATTATGGATTGTGGGATATTGCGGCAACCGCGGATATTGGGCGATTGACCGAATGTCAGATATTGGATTATGGATTAGGGGGTATTGCGGCAACCGCGGATATTGGGCGGTTGACCGGGTGTCGGTTATCGTACTTGATTGTGGATTGGGATATTGCGGCAACCGCGGATATTGGGTGGTTGACCGGATGTCGGTTGTGGGACATGATTGTGGATCGTGGGGTACTGCGGCAACCGCGGACATTAGGCGGTTGACCGGATATTTACTTATGCATCAGATTGGGGATCGACGTTTCTTTAGTGGAGGGATTTGTTCCACTTGAGCATAGTAGTGATCCATTCCTGCTTTTTTGATACTTGTGACATGGTTACTTTCCTCGTGTGGGTAGCTCCCCTCGAGTTCCCCTCCGGAGCGTTGGGTCAGACAGTTATCGAGTTTTGCCATCACATCGGCGCGGCTTTTGTGGTGACCCTGATCCTCGTGTAGCTTCTCCCATGAACCGTGGTGTAGAACACCTAGTGTTGGTGTATCTGGCCCATAGTGCATCAAAGGGATGCCACAGATGGACCCTGTGTGATATCCATAGCTGGATTGGCCTTCGGCTGCATTTGCCGAATTTTTGAAATTTATTTGGGAAAAACAGAGGATGGATTTGGATTCAGCGCGGAAAAACGCTTGAAAATGGCTATTTGCTTGTTTGATTTGGAGTCCGGATGCCCAAAAACGGACCCCCGGAAGTTTTCGCTGAATTTCGGTGCATGGGAGGGGCCGTGGACCGCCGGCTGCCACGTGGCGGCTTGTGATTGGGCCGGTCCGCAGCGCTCGGTCCACAGAGGGGCACGGCTGGGTGCACGGACCCGGTGCATGGGCACGTGGTGCCGCCTGATTGGCGGGCTCGTGATGCGCGGTCCACGGGAGGCGCGGCGGTGCATGGACCAAGGCGGGTAGACACGTGGGTGGCCCCGATTGGTCGGTGCACGCGGCGCGGTCCACGGAACCCGAAGTAGGGTGCGTGGACCGGGTGCAGGGGACACGTGTCGGCGTGCTACTCGCGGGCTCACGAGGCGCGGCACACGGGGTCGCGGGCGTGCGCCTCGGGGCGCGTGCGTGGCAGGCGGTCAGGCGGCGCCCTGCCCGCACGTGTGACCGCGACAGTGGCAGGGGACGCGTGTCGCCCTGCCACTGGCGGGCGCCACCTACCCGGTTTGACCGGGTAGGCGACACGTGGCGGCACGACACGCGCCCCGCACGGCTGTTTGCTGTGCGGGACACGTGTCGGTCACCGGGAGTGCCACGTGGCCACTCCCGGCGCGCCCCGCACAGCTGTTTGCTTTGCGGGTGACGTGGCCGCACCAGGAATTTCCGGGCGGCTACAGTAAATGGGCCTTGCGCCCGGATTCGGGCGCCCGAAAGTTCGGGTGCGCCCGAATCTTGGGACATGTTGGGAATTTTCCCATTTGTTTTTCTGCAGCCTATTTAAAGGCCCGAGCTCTCTTCCTCTTCGACTTTTTGGCACTTCCGAGCTTCAAACCGACTGGAGCTCTTCAGCAAAGCTGTTCCTCTCGCAGTCAAGCTTCCATCTGGAGAGTTTGGGGATTTTTGGGGACACGCTTTTCGAGATTCTCATTTTCTTGGCTCGGCGCGACGCTCTTTCTTCGGTGCTTCTTCCGTCGCTCTTCGGTGCACGAGCTCCCCCGGCCTACTCCGACCATCTTTTCGTGCGATTTCTTCGCCGTTGGATTCGCAACAGGTGAGGCAACGATTTTGAGCATTCGCATATTTTCTGATTTCGCGTTTTTCGAGGTGTTTTCTCGTGCTCATTGGGACCCTTCTTGCTGTGAGTTTTTGGTGAGGGCAGCACCTTCTTTTGAGGAGATCTTCGCGCACAAATCTCGGATCAGGACGTGCTTATAGACTTTTTTCATCTACTCGACGCAAGGATCATCGTGGTATTTTTCTTGGAATTTTTGGAGATCTTCCCGAAGGTATACACTTTTCCTTTTATCTGTACAAGAGTTTACAGTTGAATGGTTTTGGGATTGTGCGCACCGATACTGTAACTTCGCCTACGGTGCTCGGAATTGGGCGTACAGGTACTTGTTTCGAAGCTATCGACACGAGGATCGCAGGGATATTTTATTTGGAATTTTTCGAGCATAGTCAGTAGGTGGAATAATCGCATCTTTGCGGCTAAAATTTCAGTGTTGTTTTTCTTGGCAGATTTTGGGATTAAAGTATAACTGTAGCCTTGTGTTGTACCCAGGAGGGATTGTGGACTGTGCTGGACCTGTTGGACATAGAGTTGTTATTTTTCCTGGTTTTCTCAGCTGTACGACTCCGGACAGTTAGCGTTTTCAGGTGGGTGGCTTGCTTTCAAGATCTATGGACTGTACTCTAATTCTATTGATATAGAATCATGCATGATAGTGTTTGGACTTGGGTAGCATGCTAGAGTGTAGGAATTGTTGTTCCTAGTTTTATCTGTCGATCTTGTGATCTCTTGCTTCCTTCTATCATGTTTAGTATAGTTGATCTTTTGCAGGTTAGTCGCTTCGTCTATACGGGGCTTCCCGTATGGGCGGCGGATCTGTTGGCGAGCCCGGGTCGCAGTTTCGACGCCGGAGCGTGACAGATTAGGTGGTATCAGAGCCTAGGTTGTAGGTCATTGTGGACTTAGAAACCCTAGGCTTGTGGTTGGACATTAGGATGACTACGTGAGAGTCGTGACTTTTAGCGAGAGTCCTGATTGAGTTTTTACCTCTCCCAAAGGATGGGATGAGTGATTGGCATGGTTATTCTCCTAAGCGATTATGTTGGCTGCAGACAACATAATGCTAGGGAATGGATGACATGTCCTAGACTTTCGCTGGATTGGGTCGAGTGTTGTTTGGTACTGTCCTGATGGTTGCTTGTGTGTTGCAGGTAGGCACGATGCCTCCCCGACGCAGGGTACAGACGCGTTCTCAGCCTTTCCCCTCCGATGAGCCTGGGCAGGAGGAGTCAGCACAGTGTCAGCAGAGTGAGGTGCTGGAGCTTCGGGCACAGATGGCCCAGTTGTCCGAGGCTGTTCGACGCCAGGAGGAGACTTCACAGCGCCAGGAGGAGACCTTACGACGCCAGGAGGAGGCCTCGCAGCGCCAGGAGGAGGCTTCTCGGCGCCAGGAGGAGGCCATGGGTCGGATGATGCTTATGTTGGAGCATAGGGTACAGCCAGTTGTAGCACCCCCAGGGAGTTTCCCCGCACCTTCATCGCCAGCTGTGGCACCCCCAGTTGTGCCAGCAGTGCAGGCAGCCCCTATTGCTCCAGATACCGGTAGACAGCCGTTCGGGACGGCAGGACAGTTGACCCGCGCAGAGCAGCGAGAGGTGGTTGATATGTTGACGAGATTCCATCAGTCTGATCCACATCGTTTTTCGGGGCAGAGTTCTGAGCACGGAGAGGCGGTGACGGCCGAGGCGGCTCCAGCTCCCGCAGGGATTTCGGGGGCGAAGCGCCCAGCACGGGACGTTGAGGGACAGACGAGTCAGCAGGGACCTCCGAGACCTTCACGGCCTCATCCTCAGGGTCGTAGGTTTCGGAGGCGCAAGAGATCAGGTGGACCCCCGCAGCAGCCGCGGTATCAGCACCACCAGCAGCGACAGCAGTCTCAGCAGCAGTACCCCCGGCAGCAGCGGTTTCGGCACCAGCGACAGGAGCGGTGTGTCATCTGTGGTGGCCCTCATCCACCATCGCAGTGTGATCAGAGACAGGGGCGGTGTTTTCTCTGTGGAGAGTTGGGACATTTCCGCGCAGCTTGCCCCCAGGCCATTTTGTCAGTGCGGCCGCTTGCGACAGCACCCCCCTTGCCCATCCATGCAGCGGGAACCCCTCCGGCACACCAGCAGACAGAGTGGGCCACGTCGTCGGGACAGACGGGACGACGATCTGCGGCACCCAGTGGATGGGTTTATGCAGCCCTGGTAGAGGACACCCCAGCAGCGGATCATGTCGCAGCAGGTATGATTTTATTTCTGCTAGCTGAGTTGAGCATTTCATTACCGCTGCATTCTTCTGCATTATTAGTTGAGTATCTGCATCAGCATCTTTGCTTGGGTATGGGATAGGAATTTATGCTACATGTTTTAGCAATTGGATTCTTCCCAGTATCCTACGAGTAGAGGAAGTTCGCGGTGTATGATCAGTGCAGTCAAGACTTGGGACTTCACCTGCCGATGTAGCGATTCAAGGACAGCTCCAGGACTTGGATTGAGCACACATGTTGGGCTGGTTGGTGCGGTGCAGTGCTACGACTGATAGTGGAATGAGAGCAGTTATCCTTCTGCGAGTTGGACTGGAGGAGTTCGTTTTCTCGGATTGTCGGCGTATCCTTCCAGCAGCAACAGCTTCAGCGGCTTTGGGCAGACGCCACCTCAGGAGCTGTTGTGACGTTTAGGACTAGGGGTTGCGTCCTTAGGAGTCTCGTTAGTGGTAGCTTTCTTTTTGTTGCCACAGCAGGAACGACACCAACACTTCTCTCCCTTTTCTCGCCTTTGTACTGAAATTTACGAACAGGACAAAAATTTCGAAGGATTGCTCCAGAAATGGAGACAGTGCCCGAACCTGTTCTTGTTTGATTGGGGCAAAGGCACTGATTTTTTTTGAAATTTTTAGACTTTTCGCTAATTTCAGCTGTTTTCTAAATCGAGGGTTGGAGTTGATGACTTTCCTGCTGGTGGAGCCGTATCTTTCTTGTTAGTTTAGTGTTGCGCTCTTGGTTGTTTTGATTGTTTTAGTTTTGTGGTTGTGGTGTGTTTTTTGTTTCGGGGATGAAACTTTCTTTTAGTGGGGGAGGATGTGCTGACCCTGATCCCCGTGTAGCTTCTCCCATGAACCGTGGTGTAGAACACCTAGTGTTGGTGTATCTGGCCCATAGTGCATCAAAGGGATGCCACAGATGGACCCTGTGTGATATCCACAGCTGGATTGGCCTTCGGTTGCATTTGCCGAATTTTCAAAATTTATTTGGGCCAAACAGAGGATGGATTTGGATTCAGCGCGGAAAAACGCTTGAAAACGGCTATTTGCTTGTTTGATTTGGAGTCCGGATGCCCAAAAACGGACCCCCGGAAGTTTTCGCTGAATTTCGGTGCATGGGAGGGGCCGTGGACCGCCGGCTGCCACGTGGCGGCTTGTGATTGGGCCGGTCCGCTGCGCTCGGTCCACAGAGGGGCGCGGCTGGGTGCACGGACCCGGCGCATGGGCACGTGGCGCCGCCTGATTGGCGGGCTCGTGATGCGCGGTCCACGGGAGGCGCGGCGGTGAATGGACCAAGGCGGGTGGACACGTGGGTGGCCCCGATTGGTCGGTGCACGCGGCGCGGTCCACGGAACCCGAAGTAGGGTGCGTGGACCGGGTGCAGGGGACACGTGTCGGCGTGCTACTCGCGGGCTCACGAGGCGCGGCACACGGGGTCGCGGGCGTGCGCCTCGGGGCGCGTGCGTGGCAGGCGGTCAGGCGGCGCCCTGCCCGCACGTGTGACCGCGACAATGGCAGGGGACGCGTGTCGCCCTGCCACTGGCGGGCGCCACCTACCCGGTTTGACCGGGTAGGCGACACGTGGCGGCACGACACGCGCCCCGCACGGCTGTTTGCTGTGCGGGACACGTGTCGGTCACCGGGAGTGCCACGTGGCCACTCCCGGCGCGCCCCGCACAGCTGTTTGGTGTGCGGGTGACATGGCCGCACCAGGAATTTCCAGGCGGCTACAGTAAATGGGCCTTGCGCCCGGATTCGGGCGCCCGAAAGTTCGGGTGCGCCCGAATCTTGGGACATGTTGGGAATTTTCCCATTTGTTTTTCTGCAGCCTATTTAAAGGCCCGAGCTCTCTTCCTCTTCGACTTTTTGGCACTTCCGAGCTTCAAACCGACTGGAGCTCTTCAGCAAAGCTGTTCCTCTCGCAGTCAAGCTTCCATCTGGAGAGTTTGGGGATTTTTGGGGGCACGCTTTTTGAGATTCTCATTTTCTTGGCTCGGCGCGACGCTCTTTCTTCGGTGCTTCTTCCGTCGCTCTTCGGTGCACGAGCTCCCCCGGCCTACTCCGACCATCTTTTCGTGCGATTTCTTCGCCGTTGGATTCGCAACAGGTGAGGCTATGATTTTGGGCATTCGCATATTTTCTGATTTCGCGTTTTTCAAGGTGTTTTCTCGTGCTCATTGGGACCCTTCTTGCTGTGAGTTTTTGGTGAGGGCAGCACCTTCTTTTGAGGAGATCTTCGCGCACAAATCTCGGATCAGGACGTGCTTATAGACTTTTTTCATCTACTCAACGCAAGGATCATCGTAGTATTTTTCTTGGAATTTTTGGAGATCTTCCCGAAGGTATACACTTTTCCTTTTATCTGTACAAGAGTTTACAGTTGAATGGTTTTGGGATTGTGCGCACCGATACTGTGGAATTTGTAACTTGGCCTACGGTGCTCGGAATTGTGCGTGCAGGTACTTGTTTCGAAGCTATCGACACGAGGATCGCAGGGATATTTTATTTGGAATTTTTCGAGCAAATTCAGCAGGTGGAATAATCGCATCTTTGCGGCTGAAATTTCAGTGTTGTTTTTCTTGGCAGATTTTGGGATTAAAGTATAACTGTAGCCTTGTGTTGTACCCAGGAGGGATTGTGGACTGTGCTTGTCACGCCCCGGGGTCGAAACTGCGACCCGGGCTCACTAACAGATCCGCCATCTGTACGGAAACTGCCGTACAGACGAAGCGTCTAACCTGCAGAAAGAATCAACTACAGAGATACAGATATCAGAGCTGAAAGTAAACTGGTAAGAACTGGAAACCAAACACTGTACAACTGAAGATCATACAATATCCATCTCCCAAATACGATCGTATACCAAGTCCTCTGATACAAAACTCAAAAGGGAGATATCTCCAATAAAGTACATCAGTGTACAAGCTCTCACTACAAAAATAACCTCACTACATCAGTCTCTCAAACTGTAAAATAAAGTACAACTCTATACCTCACAACAAAGGTCTCTCAACAGAGGGAAAAGAAGTAAGCTAATCTACTGAAGCTCTCCTCTGAAGGGGTGCCGCTACGCTCCAATGACGGGTAGGGAACTAGCTCGCGACTCCCTCGCCTCGGTCAGAAGGATCAGCAACTGGAGCAACAGGAACAGGAGAAGAAGTTCCTGGGGAAAAAGACACCACGACGGGTGTGAGAACTACTTCCCACAGTAGTTCTCAGTGGGTGCCGTCAACAAGCCCAACGGTCTGCCCACCAAGTCTACTAGAGGCCAAAAATAACAATGCAATGAAAACTAAACAAGAAAAGCTGGAGCTACTCTACAGCTACCATGCCTCTATCTAGATACTCCAAAAAGTGGAACAGATGAAAGCAAATGAGACCACTCGCACCCAAGGTGCTCAATCGACCCAAACGAACTGACTACCTCAAAGGTCCAGTCAAGCCTGCGCCCGTCGACTAGGAACGCTCCTGCCCACTACCACACATCCACATGAGGACGGGATTTACGTGGGGCGTCCTGTCCTACTAACTCATCCCTCGCGCAAAACTGCCTCAACAGGCCCATCGTTGCCTCAACTGCGGAAAACTGCCTCAACAGGCCAACCATCGTATCCACAGCGGCATCTCAGGACGCGACTCCAACTGAGTAGAACGGCACGGCATAGAGTATCGAACATTGGCATATGCAGGCTAGTCAAAATCCACGCTCACTCAGAACGGTAGGACTCAAGATCCCCAAATACCTCGCACAACAGTCGGAGAACTCTCGACGACACAGCTGCTCGGCTAACTCGAAACACGAGATACTAGCCTCGCCAACGGCTCGCAGCACAAGGCTCACTGGCTGGAGATACTCCACAGCCAGAAACGACCCACAACTCAGGGTAACAAAACAGGTCGGACAACACTCAACGACCTGGGACCACCGTCAACCCCAACGGTTCCCAACAGGGCGGACCGGAAGATACTCGACGGCCCGGGACTGCCGTCTGCGCAACGGCTCCCTCTACGACGGCACAACAGGGAAACAAGACCTCCCGGGACTACCGTTTACCCAAACGGCTCCCGACACAGATAAGCAACCCAGCTACAACTACCAGACTCCACTCTGCTCCCAAGCAAGAGTGCAAAAGCATCCCACACTAAAAGCAAGTCCCGACCTCTCGGCCCACTACCCGGGCGAGAAAACACTATGTCCAGGGATGAAGGAACAGTGTGGATGTCTAAGCATAAATAACCCTAGCCCAAGTGAGGGTTTTCTACTAGTCTGGTTACACATACAACATATGACGGGGGTGCTAGGTCAAGTTCCAAGATAACCACATTAACCGATAATAAAGGGATAGCCATTCCAACAATCTAGCATGCTACATAAGGAAATAAACTATCATGCATAGTCCTACATTAATAGAATTAATGTACATTCCATAAAACTTGGAGATAAGGCCACCCACCTCGATTTGCCACCAATTGCTCGTAGACACTTGCAATTGGCCTCCACGCGATCCGCACGCAAAACGGGGCACGCCGTCGGAGTCCGCACGCAAAACGGAGCACGCCGCCGGAGTCCGCACGCAAAACGGAGCACGCTGCCGGAGTCCGCACCAAAAACGGAGTCCGCACGCAAAACGGTGCACGGTGCCAGGATCCGCACGCCAAACGGAGTCCGCACACAAAACGGTGCACGGTGCCGGAGTCCGCACGCAAAACGGTGCACAGAGCCGGAGTCTGCACGCAAAACGGTGCACGGTGCCAGGATCCGCACGCCAAACGGAGTCCGCACGCAAAACGGTGCACGGTGCCGGAGTCCGCACGCAAAACGGTGCACGGTGCCGGACACAGAAAGGAGCAAGAGGGTCAGTTACAGTCTAAAAGATCGCCCCAAAATTGTACAAAAATACAGTAAAACCAACACACGGGACCTACCCGATTGCGCCGCCGTCGCCGCGGCACCCCCATCGGAAGCCTCGCGCGCTCCACGAGGCCCACAATGCCACGCCGCAACACTCCCCGACCTTCTCCCTCACTCTCCCTCACTCTCGGATGAAGAAAGAAACGAAGAAAGAGAAGAAGTCGCTTGCGGGGAGGAAGAAGAAGAAGAAAAAGAGGAAAAGGGGAGGGGCGGTCCACGGTGCACGGTGCGCCGTGCACCGGCCGGTGCACCACACCCACCCGGGTGCACCCGGCCCACGCAAGAGGAAGCGCGGCCACGTGGCCGCGTCCCTGCGCGCCACGCGGCCGCGCAGTTCACGCGCCACACGGGCGCGTGACACCGGCCGCCCACAGGCGCGGGACACGCGCCCGTGACACGGGCGTGCGCCCCAGCGCCCGCGCGGGCGCCAACTGGGGTCCGCCACGTGGCGGCCCCCACGTGGCCCGCGCGCGGGTGCCCTATGCACCTGACGCGCGCAGAGGCGCCTGTCGCGTCAGCCGCGCCTCGCCTGACGCGCCGCAGCCTCCTCGGGATCCGTGCCACACGTGTCTCGATCCGCGTGCCGCTTTGCCTCGAAAAGCGCGCACGCCTACCGGACTCCAAATCCAACAAATAAATAGTCCATCCTTAGCGATTTCGCGCACTGAGTCCAGAAATGATGTCCGATTCTCCAAATTCTCATCCGAAAATTGCGGAGTGCCCCCGGATAGCCCACTCGATCCGATTTCCGCGCCGGGTCCATTTTTAAAGTCCGATTTGCCCAATTCCAACTCTAAAAATTCCCGAAGGCGACCGGAGAGGTAAACTTTTATCCGGACTTCACCCGGAGTCTAATTTTGACATCTGAATCGCGCGAAATCACTTCTAAACACCCGACGGGTCCTCCAACTTCCCACGGGGTTTCCAATGATGCAAGCAAATCCCAAATTGCATCACAAATCCATTTCTGGGCCCCCAACACGCGCACCAACACCCCCAACGGCGACCGAAAGCTGCCCAACAACCGGCAACCCTACGCGGGGGATTCCGGGACCTCACATCCTCCCCCACTAAAGGAAAGTTTCGTCCTCGAAACTAGATCAAGCCCATCAGGAGTCAAGAATACCACGGCTAGGTATCTAACAATACGCCTCCAGCTCCCCTCACTCGCTCCTCGTGATTACTCCGCGACAACAACAACAAGTACGGTATGACCCGATGCGCAATTCTCTCATCTATCGAGCCAGAAATTGCAACGGGCGTCCCTCGTACTCCAATAATCACAGATCTCAAAGGAGCAAGTAAATCACGGGCGAGGAAAAAAAAAACACATCACTACTGAGCTGAGACGTGAAAAACCAAGGGCTCCATTAAAAGGCTGGGGGAAAACTGAAATAACCACAAGTGTAATACGCACCAAACCACATCATGGTGCCACCCTCAACAAGACGACCCGAAGCATACCTGCAGACACGCCCAATAAGGAAGGGAAATCCAATAAGTTGGGGTCTTCACTCGGTTACCTCCCAATCCGAAACCACTCGAGTGGACAACACAACTGCAGGCTACCCTTAAAAGGGATCCACAAGTGACACAATCTCGTGCCACAGTTGGTCGCTCAAAATGCTATCATAACCCCAACGGGCCCACGGGTCGAAGTCGATCCCTCAACTAAAAGAACACCCTGACGGGAACCAAACCGTCGGTGAACGGGACTGGAAACTGGCTCACAAGGCGATCATAAAGCTGATGCCCAAACTCGCAGTCCAAGTCCAAAACATCCACAAAACTCTCACCGTTGTATACCTACAACGTGGCATCACTGCCGTGCACCAACGGCGTGGCATCACCACCGTGTATCAACGATGTGGCGTCATCACCGTGTATCAACGGTGTGGCATCACTGCCGTGTATCAACGGTGTGGCATCATCACCGTGTATCAACGGTGTGGCATCACTGCCGTGTATCAACGGTGTGGCATCATCACCGTGTATCAACGGTGTGGCATCACTGCTGTGCACCAACGGCGTGGCATCACCACCGTGTATCAACGGTGTGGCATCACTGCCGTGTATCAACGGTGTGGCATCATCACCGTGTATCAACGGTGTGGCATCACTGCCGTGCACCAACGGCGTGGCATCACCACCGTGTATCAACGGTGTGGCATCACTGCCGTGTATCAACGGTGTGGCATCATCACCGTGTATCAACGGTGTGGCATCACTGCCGTGCACCAACGGCGTGGCATCACCACCGTGTATCAACGGTGTGGCATCACCACCGTGTATCAACGGTGTGGCATCACCACCGTGTATCAACGGTGTGGCATCCTCAAGCATCAAGGCCTCAGATCCTCACAGTACTATACCCAACACTACCTCGAAATCCCGGAGCTGAGAAAGAGCCAAAAGGTCAATAGGCAAAAACCCAGGGCCCTAACTGCACTGGGCAGGACCAACAACACTCATCTATGTGCAACACGTGATCAGGTATCTGAACCTCACGAGCACAAGCTAAGGGTCCTATCTCTAGCCCATACAACAAAGCAAATGCCCTACAGAAGAAAAGAATGCGATGCTCCGGTAACAAATAACGCTCAAGTGCGTGAAGGGGAGATAAGATTAGTATCTGCCACCACGTGGCTAGCTGCCCCCGAGTCCACATCCTGTGCGACATGGACGCTCTCGCTCGGGGGTGGTCATTCGTCGGACAGTCGCGAAAAAGTGGCCCTAACTATCTGGCCATAACCTGTCGAAGCTCCGCCTGTCTGGAAGAGCGGAGGAGGAGGAGCCGAAGCTGCCAACGCGACTGTTGACCCCGCTTTAGGACAAGACCATGATCTGTGTACTGCCTGTGGTCACACTGCGGCGCAAAAATGCGGCCCACCACCAAGGGCACAGTCATCCCGCTGCGGAGAACCTCCTGGTCTCTGTCTCCCCTGAGACTCACGACCCTCAGACTGGGATCGTGGCGGCCTCGGGGCTCGATCTACTCGACTGTCCAAACTCAGGCGGCACTGGATGCCTCTCCCCGGAGCTGGTCCCTGGCGCTCCGTCTATCTCTGACATGATCACTGATCCTCGGTCAACCCGCTAAGCATGCCCAATCGCTGCATCTAACGTTGGCACCCGCCGAGAATACACCAAGTGATAGATATTCCACTGCAGTCCTTTCTCAACTAGCTCAACATCCTGGATCTCATCCAGAAGACATGGGGTACACCACTCAACAATCGCAAAACTCGTGAACATACTCCAGAAGAGGTCGACTCCCCCGCTGCAGGAGTCTAAGATCCCCTTCCAGTTTCTGCTTACACTGTCAGGAAAATTGGCCCTGAGTAGCAAAGCACGAAACTGGTTCCAAGTCAACAACCGAGCTCCTGGTAGTCCGACAGGACGAACTCGACGCCACCAAATCTCGGCGTCCTGTCAGATCATCTCAATCTCACTAAAATAACCACCTGGTAACTCGGCCGGAGGTGAAAATCGCCTCAACAGGCCAAACCTTCGCCACTCACTGGGCGGCATCGCCACTCACTGGGCGGCATCGCCCCTCACTGGGCGGCATCGCCTCTCACTGGGCGGCATCGCCCCTGGTAGCTCGGCCAGTGGAAGGTATCCTCCTGGTAATTCGGCCAGGGAAAAATGTCCTCCTGGTAACTCGGCCAGGGCATGTGCCCACCTGGTAACCCGACCAGGGGCAATGCACCCATCTGGTTGCTCGGCCAGTGATAATTATCCATCTGGTAACTCGGCCAGCGATAATTATCCATCTGGTAACTCGGCCAGTGATAATTATCCATCTGGTAACTCGGCCAGTGATAATTATCCATCTGGTAACTCGGCCAGTGATAATTATCCATCTGGTAACTCGGCCAGCGATAATTATCTATCTGGTAACTCGGCCAGTGATAATTATCCATCTGGTAACTCGGCCAGCGATAATTATCCATCTGGTAACTCGGCCAGCGATAATTATCCATCTGGTAACTCGGCCAGCGATAATTATCCATCTGGTAACTCGGCCAGTGATAACGCCCTCCTGGTGACTCAGCCAGGGAAAAATGCCCTCCTGGTAACTCAGCCAGGGAAAATGCCCTCCTGGTAACTCAGCCAGGGAAAACGCTCTCCTGGTGACTCAGCCAGGGAAAACACCCTCCTGGTGACTCAGCCAGGGCGGGGCATGTCCTTTTCACAACACGATATCGCAGGGGTATCGCAACCCACTGCAAAACAACAAATGTCAGGACACAACAACCACACGACCCAATACAGCGAAAGTCTAAGACATGTCATCCATTCCATAGCATTATGTTGTCGCAGCCAACATAATCGCTTAGGAAAGTAAACATGGCAAACACTCATCCCATCACTTGGGAGAGGTAAAAACTCAATCAAGACTCTCGCTAAAAGTCACGACTCTCACGTAGTCATCCTAATGTCCAACCGCAAGCCTAGGGTTTCTAAGTCCATCACGACCTACAACCTAGGCTCTGATACCACTCTAATCTGTCACGCCCCGGGGTCGAAACTGCGACCCGGGCTCACTAACAGATCCGCCATCTGTACGGAAACTGCCGTACAGACGAAGCGTCTAACCTGCAGAAAGAATCAACTACAGAGATACAGATATCAGAGCTGAAAGTAAACTGGTAAGAACTGGAAACCAAACACTGTACAACTGAAGATCATACAATATCCATCTCCCAAATACGATCGTATACCAAGTCCTCTGATACAAAACTCAAAAGGGAGATATCTCCAATAAAGTACATCAGTGTACAAGCTCTCACTACAAAAATAACCTCACTACATCAGTCTCTCAAACTGTAAAATAAAGTACAACTCTATACCTCACAACAAAGGTCTCTCAACAGAGGGAAAAGAAGTAAGCTAATCTACTGAAGCTCTCCTCTGAAGGGGTGCCGCTACGCTCCAATGACGGGTAGGGAACTAGCTCGCGACTCCCTCGCCTCGGTCAGAAGGATCAGCAACTGGAGCAACAGGAACAGGAGAAGAAGTTCCTGGGGAAAAAGACACCACGACGGGTGTGAGAACTACTTCCCACAGTAGTTCTCAGTGGGTGCCGTCAACAAGCCCAACGGTCTGCCCACCAAGTCTACTAGAGGCCAAAAATAACAATGCAATGAAAACTAAACAAGAAAAGCTGGAGCTACTCTACAGCTACCATGCCTCTATCTAGATACTCCAAAAAGTGGAACAGATGAAAGCAAATGAGACCACTCGCACCCAAGGTGCTCAATCGACCCAAACGAACTGACTACCTCAAAGGTCCAGTCAAGCCTGCGCCCGTCGACTAGGAACGCTCCTGCCCACTACCACACATCCACATGAGGACGGGATTTACGTGGGGCGTCCTGTCCTACTAACTCATCCCTCGCGCAAAACTGCCTCAACAGGCCCATCGTTGCCTCAACTGCGGAAAACTGCCTCAACAGGCCAACCATCGTATCCACAGCGGCATCTCAGGACGCGACTCCAACTGAGTAGAACGGCACGGCATAGAGTATCGAACATTGGCATATGCAGGCTAGTCAAAATCCACGCTCACTCAGAACGGTAGGACTCAAGATCCCCAAATACCTCGCACAACAGTCGGAGAACTCTCGACGACACAGCTGCTCGGCTAACTCGAAACACGAGATACTAGCCTCGCCAACGGCTCGCAGCACAAGGCTCACTGGCTGGAGATACTCCACAGCCAGAAACGACCCACAACTCAGGGTAACAAAACAGGTCGGACAACACTCAACGACCTGGGACCACCGTCAACCCCAACGGTTCCCAACAGGGCGGACTGGAAGATACTCGACGGCCCGGGACTGCCGTCTGCGCAACGGCTCCCTCTACGACGGCACAACAGGGAAACAAGACCTCCCGGGACTACCGTTTACCCAAACGGCTCCCGGCACAGATAAGCAACCCAGCTACAACTACCAGACTCCACTCTGCTCCCAAGCAAGAGTGCAAAAGCATCCCACACTAAAAGCAAGTCCCGACCTCTCGGCCCACTACCCGGGCGAGAAAACACTATGTCCAGGGATGAAGGAACAGTGTGGATGTCTAAGCATAAATAACCCTAGCCCAAGTGAGGGTTTTCTACTAGTCTGGTTACACATACAACATATGACGGGGGTGCTAGGTCAAGTTCCAAGATAACCACATTAACCGATAATAAAGGGATAGCCATTCCAACAATCTAGCATGCTACATAAGGAAATAAACTATCATGCATAGTCCTACATTAATAGAATTAATGTACATTCCATAAAACTTGGAGATAAGGCCACCCACCTCGATTTGCCACCAATTGCTCGTAGACACTTGCAATTGGCCTCCACGCGATCCGCACGCAAAACGGGGCACGCCGTCGGAGTCCGCACGCAAAACGGAGCACGCCGCCGGAGTCCGCACGCAAAACGGAGCACGCTGCCGGAGTCCGCACCAAAAATGGAGTCCGCACGCAAAACGGTGCACGGTGCCAGGATCCGCACGCCAAACGGAGTCCGCACGCAAAACGGTGCACGGTGCCGGAGTCCGCACGCAAAACGGTGCAAAGTGCCGGAGTCCGCACGCAAAACGGTGCACGGTGCCAGGATCCGCACGCCAAACGGAGTCCGCACGCAAAACGGTGCACGGTGCCGGAGTCCGCACGCAAAACGGTGCACGGTGCCGGAGTCGCACGCAAAACGGTGCACGGTGCCGGAGTCCGCACGCAAAACGGTGCACGGTGCCGGACACAGAAAGGAGCAAGAGGGTCAGTTACAGTCTAAAAGATCGCCCCAAAACTGTACAAAAATACAGTAAAACCAACACACGGGACCTACCCGATTGCGCCGCCGTCGCCGCGGCACCCCCATCGGAAGCCTCGCGCGCTCCACGAGGCCCACAATGCCACGCCGCAACACTCCCCGACCTTCTCCCTCACTCTCCCTCACTCTCGGATGAAGAAAGAAACGAAGAAGGAGAAGAAGTCGCTTGCGGGGAGGAAGAAGAAGAAGAAAAAGAGGAAAAGGGGAGGGGCGGTCCACGGTGCACGGTGCGCCGTGCACCGGCCGGTGCACCACACCCACCCGGGTGCACCCGGCCCACGCAAGAGGAAGCGCGGCCACGTGGCCGCGTCCCTGCGCGCCACGCGGCCGCGCAGTTCACGCGCCACACGGGCGCGTGACACCGGCCGCCCACAGGCGCGGGACACGCGCCCGTGACACGGGCGTGCGCCCCAGCGCCCGCGCGGGCGCCAACTGGGGTCCGCCACGTGGCGGCCCCCACGTGGCCCGCGCGCGGGTGCCCTGTGCACCTGACGCGCGCAGAGGCGCCTGTCGCGTCAGCCGCGCCTCGCCTGACGCGCCGCAGCCTCCTCGGGATCCGTGCCACGCGTGTCTCGATCCGCGTGCCGCTTTGCCTCGAAAAGCGCACACGCCTACCGGACTCCAAATCCAACAAATAAATAGTCCATCCTTAGCGATTTCGCGCGCTGAGTCCAGAAATGATGTCCGATTCTCCAAATTCTCATCCGAAAATTGCGGAGTGCCCCCGGATAGCCCACTCGATCCGATTTCCGCGCCGGGTCCATTTTTAAAGTCCGATTTGCCCAATTCCAACTCTAAAAATTCCCGAAGGCGACCGGAGAGGTAAACTTTTATCCGGACTTCACCCGGAGTCTAATTTTGACATCTGAATCGCGCGAAATCACTTCTAAACACCCGACGGGTCCTCCAACTTCCCACGGGGTTTCCAATGATGCAAGCAAATCCCAAATTGCATCACAAATCCATTTCTGGGCCCCCAACAAGCGCACCAACACCCCCAACGGCGACCGAAAGCTGCCCAACAACCGGCAACCCTACGCGGGGGATTCCGGGACCTCACAGTGCTGGACCTGTTGGACATAGAGTTGTTATTTTTCCTGGTTTTCTCAGCTGTACGACTCCGGACAGTTAGCGTTTTCAGGTGGGTGTCTTGCTTTCAAGATCTATGGACTGTACTCTAATTCTATTGATATAGAATCATGCATGATATTGTTTGGACTTGGGTAGCATGCTAGAGTGTAGGAATTGTTGTTCCTAGTTTTATCTGTCGATCTTGTGATCTCTTGCTTCCTTCTATCATGTTTAATATTTGTTATCTTGGTACCTGACCTAGCACCCCCGTCATATGTTGCATGTGTAACTAGACCAGTAGGAAAACCCTCACTTGGGCTAGGGTTATTTATGTTTAGACATCCACACTTTATGTTTCATCCCTGGACTTAGTGTTATCCTCGCCCGGGTAGTGGGCCGAGCGGTCGGGACTTCTTTTTAGTGTGGGATGCATTCACACTCGTGCTTGGGAGCAGAGTGGAGTCTGGTAGATGTAGTGGATTGTTTATCTGTACCGGGAACCGTTTGGGGTAAACGGTGGTCCCGGAATGTCTGGTTTTTCCCTGTTTGGGTTGTCGCCACTGTGTTTGTGGCAGTAGTTTTGTCACGCCCCGAGTTTTGAAAAGCAGGCTAAATTTTTTTTTTTTTTTTTTTTAAATCAGAGTTCGCAAAATCGGGCGTAACAGACCGCCACACATATAGGAAATTCTCTATCCAAACGGACAGAGCCTTCCCTATACATGCACGGCTAGGCAAGTACAATATCAGATAAACAGAGATCAAGTACAGATAATCTAACTAATAACTGAAATAAACCCCAATCACTTTAAGCATATACTAAGTCGTACAAGTCCTCAAATATATGAAAACAACTAAGTACTGGAAGTAAACCTACCATAATCGTAATACAAATCCCAAAATACTGTAACCGATCACATCACAAAATGTCAGATCCTCAGGGGGACAGCTCTATTGTGAACATCTCACCAAACCGTCCCGACATCTCACCACCCAACAGACCTGAAAAACAGTCACCCGAGGGTGTGAGACACACCGGAGTGTATCCCAGTGGGCACGACGAGCCGAGAAATAGCTAATCGTACCTACTGGGTACAATAATCTGCGGATAGTAAAAATCATAGGGTAAAGCTGAAAACAACTAAGATCTACTGATAATCAACAAAAATCCACCGATAACTGAATAGGCAGGTAATCAAGGGTAATGAAACCGCAAGTAATAAATGCTGGAAATCAGAATATGACTGTCATAATCAGGCATAAGGGGACTGCAGATAATAAATGCTGGAAATCAATGACTGTATAAAATCAAGCAGACAACTGAGTGATCAAATAACAGGTCTACTAAATATCAAATAGTAGATACGTAAAACAAACTGGCAGGAAGCATAATCATAATACTGTATATAACGAGTATAGAGAATATAAGAATCAATCAGGGTGGCAATCAAGTCTAACTGAAGTAAAGCATGCTAGTACATGAAAGTATACGAGCTATGCATCAATCACCAGAATATCAAGTACCCCATCAATGCCACTATTGGTCACGAGGACCTCAGGCAAAACCACTGATAATCGAAATGTACTGAACAATAATAGGTACTGCAATAGGCATGCTAGAACATGGAAGTATAAAATCTATGCATCAATCACAAGAATATCAAGTACCCAATCATACGCCACTATTGGTCACGAGGACCTCAGGCAAACTGCCCACCTGGCACCACCTGGTTGACATTCCCCCCTGGGGGTCACGGGTCGCCACTGCTGACCACTTTACCGGTAAAGTACACCACTGCGGGGGATCAGCCCGCTAGTGTACGTGAAGAACAACGGTGCGGGCGATCATAATGCAAATGCTCAAGCTCTCGGTCCACTGACCGGGTAATCGGCAATAAGCCGAGATCCCAACAGGGATGCAGGTATCTGTGTATCAATCATATCTCACGTCACGCAGTCTGGAATACAAGAAGTATGTATATCTGAGCAAAATCCCGACAGGGATGCATATGTCTGTATATCAATCAAAGGATGCATATGTCTGTATATCAATCATAGGATGCATATGTCTGTATATCAATCATAGAATGCATATGTCTGTATCTCAATCATAGGTCTATCATGCATATCTGAAATATGGAAGCAAGTATCTCTGGTGACAGGAAATAGCAGGTATAATCAGATCGTGACATCTATGTGCTAAGATATAAAAGCTGACAAGCAGATATACATGATATGTCTAAAGGAATCAATGTTTATCAGGCAAGATCATATGGCATATCGATAAAATCATCAGGACTACATCAAGAGCAGGCAGAATCATCAGTACTAAATCAAGAATGGCAAAATCATCATAGGTGACAGGAAATGTCAGGCATAATCAGAATCATGACATCTATGTACTCAGATGTAAAAGCTGACAAACAGGTGTACATAACTGTCTAAAGAGATCTATATCTGTCAAGATAGGTCGTATAACATATAGATAAAATCAGCAGGGCTAATCAAGAACAGGTGTCCGACTGGACTAAAGCAACCAGAGGGCCGAAAAGATAAAGCCCGGACCGAAGATAACCCACCTGAATGTAGGCCGATCCAACGACTCCAACAGAAGGCTCATGGGTCGGAGTCAGACTGCAAGGACCTGGATCACGAATACTAATCAGGGACGGATAACCACATCTATAAACTGTTCTTTTACATCGAAGTACGCAAAACTCACGCCGAAAGCCGTTAAACCGACGATTTTGCCGGTTCTCGGACCGATAACCAATTTTCGCTCGACAGGAGCTATTGGATTCCTAACGAAAAGCTTAGGAATCATGTACACACTGCCCTAGACAGCACGCATTGCTACAATTGCATTTTTACCCTTAGGGTTTCCAGAAATCGCACCTTTATAGCCTTTTGAGAGCCGTTTTCGCTCGTTCTCTTAACTGGAAAATCATTTTTACGAACCGTCACTTCCAGCAGGTGACATTTAACTTTCTGAACACCGTGCTCACCAATTTGCAGCAGCACGGAACCCGAGGAAAACTTCGGCCCATAAAATTCCTCTCTAACATAGCCAAATAGCATTTTTATTTCATCGACTGCTCAAAACCTAAATCCGACGCGAGCATCGCGTCCAGTGACCCCAAATTAGCCAGGAGCTCACTGTCACAGCTTTGCGAATTGCTCAGAACAGACCTTAAATTAAACATTAAGCTTAGAGCTTGAATACACTACATCTTTAAATTTACTTGTGCAAAACCTAAACCACCTTGACCATTCATCTCTGGACAACCCATAAACATCAGGGCTTGCCCTATTTGCAACCCAGATAGGCTGGATCAACCAGATCCAAGACCTAGTTCTCTAACAATTTGCACAACGCTCCAAACACAATTCCACACAGATCCTATTTGATCTGAAGTGAGCATCAAGCTCAGGGAACTATTTGGAACAACTTTTATATTTTTCTCAAACCCAAAATCCATCGTTTTCTTCTCTCAAGAATTACATCAAACACATGGTGTGCACAATTGACACAACACACACACACACCTTGCCCGAGTTGGTTCTCTGCAAGGACAGCCCCAGAGCCCTTATAATATGGACAAACAACAATCATGTGGGGTTTAGAGGTTACCTGGGTGTCCCACCGGCGACCGGAAGCGACGGCGGCGGCCGGCGGTGGAGCTCGGGCTAACCTTGGGTGCAACAATGGAGAAAGTAACACCCACGTTAAAGTTCTCATGCAAGTGCATGGGGAGTTTCTAAATGATACTACAAACTCACCTGGGTCATCTTCCCATCACGCGGAGCCCCGGCGATCGCCGGCGACGAAGCTCGGTGGAGCTCGGGCAAATAAGATGATCTCTAATGGCGGATCTTCGTCCGGTCAGCATGGCCCGCATGCAAGGGCGTGAACGGATCCCCCTCGGCCACAGGAAGGTAACCAAGGTCATTTCCGGCGTCGGGGGGGCAGCGGCGGCGCCGGGCGGCGATGGTCGGCCAAAGTGCAAAAATGGCCGATTCTAGGGCCTCCTCGCACCGCTTAGATCCTCGACCGATCAACTTGAAACTTGGTGGAGCTCTTGCAGTCCCCAAGAAGAAGAGGTTCAACGGTCTTGATCCTCATCTTGACGGTTGGATCCTCCCCGCAACCGAGGCTTAGCTATTCCGGCGATAAGTTGCTCCCGCCGGCCACCCATGGCACGGCGGCGGCTGGGACTACATGAGGATGATCCCCTCAATGTCAGGAGCAAGGTGGTTGGGTTAAAGGGCCATCTCAAATAAAAAGGTTTCAAGATCTCACCTCACCGGAAATACCTAGGAAGAAGATGACTTCCGCGGCGGCGCTCGGCGGCTATTGGCGTCGGGTCTCTTCTTGCTCGACGTCACACCCACAGAGGGACCCCCAGCAGATGTTTGGGCCAACCAAAACACTACAGGAACGCTTCCCACACCATCACCCCGAGATCAAGCTTCTTTCTTGATTCTTCTTCTCCGGCTACGGGTGGCGGCGGCCGGTGCGCTCCCACCGGGGAGTGCGGCAGAGAGAGAGAGGGTGCGGTTGAGGCTGGCGGCTGGGGACTTTGGCTACGGGCTTAGGGTTTTAGAGAAACCCTAGCCCGAGTTGGTGCGTTTATAGGGTATTTAGCACAATTGCGGTTTAAACCCTCAACTCTTAACATTAAGAGCTGGGTCCTTTACAGTATGTTCATTTCACAGTTAGGTCCCTCCTCTACAAGTTTGGTGCAAATCGACATATAAAATATAGCACCTTTATGCAAAATACTGTAATTTTTCTCCTATTTCACGCTTTCCGAGACAACCGGACCATCAAACTGAAAATCTGACACCGCCACGTCGTCCGGCTCGACGCAACCTATCAGGTAGCCATTTTTGGTTCGCTAAAATTTTGCTCCATAATTTTTAAATTCCATCTTATACTGTAAATTATACAGTTCGGCACGCTTTACGATGCTTTAGGGTCGTCAGACGGAAATTCCGTCAGCGCCATTGCGTCCAAAACGACGAAACCATTCAAAATGACTACCTGGATCACTATGTTCGGAATCCGGACAGTGAATTGGTCATCATTGCAACCGTCGGAGTCCCGAAATTGAGGTTCACTGTTCATCTACAGTAATCCACTTAATGCACTGTCCGCAGACACTCTTACATTGGTCGTGTTTATTTGTTCGTTGCTTCGATGATTTCTGGAAGATCCGACCGTCAGATCGAAAAGTGCAGAATATGAATCTCGCTCAGTTCAACGAGACGATCGCAATGGTCAATTCGGATTTCCAAGATCATGTTCGGATTGGAAAATAGCCTTTTTGTCTAGTGCATAGTGCGACTTGCACACTGGCGATTGACCATATGGGTCAACAAAGGTCTTTTAAATTCAAAACCAGCTCAAAATTCACTTTTACTCTATTTATTAAAATAAAATATTTCGAGTTTCTACAAGTTTATTAGTGTTAGCTGAACCTAGAACCCTTTTCGACATACACATGATTTTAGTCTACCAATGTTTTCTTCCAAGCATCGAAGGGCCGCTAGAGTCTGTTCTTGTTTGATTGGACAAAGGCATCAGCCCTTCGGGGCTTGGGTAAAACACTTATTTTTCTAACTGTTTTTCTAAAAGGAACTAAAATCATTAAATATGGATTTCTTCTAGATCAAAATGCTTTTCAATAACAAATGTCACCTTTTCTTGTAAATCTCCCCACTCGAAAGGATTCGAGTGATCCGGGTTCTAGGGGCCGTTCCTTTGTCGGGACGAAAGCCACGGGGGCCGAGCCTGGAACCTGTTCTTGTTTGATAGGGTTGTAGGTGTAGGTCTCCCGGGACTTTCGGACCCTGTTGGTGTCTTCTGCGTGTAGTACCGAGATTGTTGCTTTCCCGAACTATAAGGGGATCGGGAACTTCGATAGGCGGAGCCTAGAGTCTGTTCTTGTTTGATAGGGTTCTTAGCACCGGTCTATCGGGTTTCCGAACCCTTATGGTGTCGGTCTTTCCTATGCGTTTAGTGTTCTGTTGTGGGAGCCGTCTGGTGGACGGTAGTCCTGGCTGTGGAGTATCTCCATCCAGTGTGTTTGTGCTGTGAGCTGTTGGTGAGGCTAGTGTCTCGTGTTCGTGTCAGCTGATCAGCTGTGTCGTCGAGAGTGCTCCGACTGTTGTGCGAGATGTTTGAGGATTGAGTCCTTCCGTTCAGTGCGTGAGCGTGGATTTTGACTATAGCCTACAGTGCCACCTTGAGCTCGACAGAGTGCGCGGATACCCTTGTCCTCGTTGGGGTCGCTCCCCTCAAGTGCCACGTCCGGGGTGGGTCTGCACATTGGTGTCGCGACTTGTCGACGCCGTCCCTCTGACTGTGCCAGTTAGTGGCAGTTACGGACGCCGTCCCTCTGGCTGTGCCAGTTAGTGGCAGCTACGGACATACCTACGTTAGACCCGTCCTGTTGAGGATGTGCAGCAGTAGGTAGGCGCAGGTTTGACTGGACCCTATGCGGCAGTCAGTGTAGATTGGGTGACTGTACTTTGGGAGTTAGTAGATGCATCATGTTTCCATCTGTTCCACTTTTTGAGCATCTAGATAGAGGCATAGTAGCTGTAGAGTTACTTTTCCAGCCCTTTTATTTCAGTATTATATTGTTACTTTATGCCTCTAGTAGACTTAGTGGGCAGACCGTCGGGCTTGTTGGCGGCACCCACTGAGAACTACTTGGGACGTAGTTCTCACACCCGTCGTGGTGTATTTTCCCACAGGGACTTCTTCTCCTGCTCCTGTTGCTGCTTCTTCTGATCGAGGTAAGGGAGTCGCGAGATAGTTCCCTACCAGTCATCGTCCAGAGAGTAGATGTACCCCCTTACTTTTTGAGAGTTTATGTTGAGCGACCTTGTAGTGAGGTATAGAGTTGTATTTTATTTTACTGCTTGAGAGGCTTATGTACTTTTGGTGAGGACTTTGTGTTGTATATATTTCCTTTTTTAGCAGTTTACTTTCAGCTCTGATATCTGTTTAGTATAATTGATCTTTTGCAGGTTAGTCGCTTCGTCTATACGGGGCTTCCCGTATGGGCGGCGGATCTGTTGGCGAGCCCGGGTCGCAGTTTCGACGCCGGGGCGTGACAGCTTTACTTGCCCGATGATGAGGGCGGCAGCAGACAGTTATTGAGTTTTGCCATCACATCGGCGCGGCTTTATTTGCCCGATGATGAGGGCAGCAGCAGGCAGTACCAGCTTTTACCGTAGATTAGGTTTATCTGGACGGTTTTGGGTTACTGATGCATACATATGGTTATTCTATTTTGGGAGTGCATTTAGAGGCATAATAGTGGTAGTTTCCTTTTATTAGCAGTCTTTATTGCTTACTAATCTTCTTTCACTTTTGCCTCTGGTAGACCTAGTGGGTGCGTCGGAGTTTGAGGCTTTACCCACTAGGGAAGGCTACTGGTTTACTAGTAGTTCTCACCCCCATTCTCATTTTCTTCTTTTCTCTCCCTTTGTTTTGCAGAGTCTTCTGCGGGTACTGCTAGGCGGTCAGCGGCGGATCGAGGAGAGAGAACAGCGGAGTAGATAGATCGTCTGCTCGACAGTGAGTTTAGTTGGACTTGTATCCCCTTTATCTCAGGCGGTTGTACTTTTACCTTTTTGGTCTAACTTTGGCTAGCGGGTTGTATTTATTTTTGGTGAGCTGGGAGAGACACTTGTACTATTTTATAGTGGTTCCTTATTTTACTTCCAGTTTCAGCCTGAGATATATTAGTTTTAGTTCAGCTCTGTTTTTATGCTCTTTTATTATATCTCTTATATCTGAGGAGGTTACCGGCGCTTCGTGTACGCGGGAAATTCCGTGTGCACGGCGGATCTGTAGACGGGCCCGGGTTCTGGTTTACACCCGGGGCGTGAAATAGCCTTTCTCTAGAGAGGGACTGCCCGCATTTGGTGGAAGACAGTGCCCCAGGCCATTCCTTCGGCAGTGGTTCCTGGACCTACGCCGGGTGCTACTAGCATGGACCCTTAGGGTGCAACTGTGGAAATGCCATCCCACTCATTTTTCTATCACTTCTATGGATGGTAAAATAACAACCTCTAGTAGGGTAAGGTTTTTGCTGCGGAGATCCCGCGGTGGGTGTTGTTGTGGTAGCTTCTTGTTGGGTTTTACCTAATAGGTCCTTTGGTGTTGTGGGTACAGCGGATAGTCAGTCGAATTTTTATGACTGGGGCGAGGTATGGGAAAGAATGAGAAATTTCCCTTATGGTTGTTTCCCATAGTCTTGGCTGTTGCTGTGGTTACTTCGATGGCTTTGGAAAACCTTCGTAGTGGGCTGTGGAGTGCTCCTTGGGGTTAGAAGGAGATCACCACCGGGGTTTTGGTGTATGTTCTTGCGTTGAGCCGGTTGGTTTTCCCCTTGGAGGTTGGCTCTGGGTTGGGTTATGTACTCTATGCGAGGTAATCGATTTTAGATCATCTTGTAGGTTGGTTAGTGCGTGATCCTTTTTGTGCACGCAGTGAATCTAGGTTGATAGTCATTGTTGAAAATCGATGCTTGTCTTTTTCTGACATGGTAGTATGAGAGCCCTGTTTTTGAGTTTCGTATAACAGGAAGGTTAGATAGGTGGGACGGACTTGGTTGTTGGTCAAGGCTATGTCTGGGTATAGGCGCTTAGATTGTGGTGCGCGGAAGCGTATGCGGTTTGGTTTTGTCTAGCTCTGCGATAATCGGGTTGTTGGGTACTTATGAACTGTTGTGGACACAATAGGGTCTCGTAGAGATAGGTGTTGGGTTTCACTGGTAGGTTTTGGATGGGTAATCCGTACTACTTGGAGACCGATGTTTGTGGTATCCCTTAGTGGGTACATTGTGGGGGTGTTCACGGATCTTTAGAGTTTGTAGTACCCGTTTTCGTTGCTGGAGTTAAATTTCCGGTTGGAATTTTGGTCTGAACTCGGGAAGGGTACGACATGTCGATCCAGTGTCTTTCTGGGAAGGCAAATGTCGTGGTTGTTGCGTTGAGCAGGAGGGGTTAGGCTCTCAATCATCGGTATAGTTCTTTACCAAGCAGAAGGACTTGGTGGTTGTTTCCAGCGGATTAAGCTGCAGGATGTGCCTCAGGGCACGGTTATGCAACTGATGACTCTGGGAGTGAAACCTACCCTGTTCAATCAGAGCGTGGAAGGCCTATCGGCTGACTTTCCTTTAGATTTTTGGTTAAGGCTGAGCTTCGGGGGTTGGCAGGAAAGTTGCACCCGTTTTCGGTGACTGAGTGGAAGTGGGAGCGAATCACCATGGACTTTGACACCGGCCTTCATGATCATGGCATGGTCATGATACATGTCGGGTTTTGGGTAGACTGTGTAATAGGCCTTAGAGATAGAACCTAGCTTTAGTTTTGCTGGTCACCTCGGAGGGATGGACAGTTGGAGCGGTCGATTCAGGGTAGTGGGTATGCTCCGAGCTTGTGGGCTCGAGTTGGTGACGGATGGTTTCGTTGCCTATCAGGACCTCATAGGGCTTTGTGAGGGTGTCGGTGTTGTTTTCCTTTTTTGTTGGGTTGTTTTGGGCGAGCAAGGGCTCGTTGGTCCGGATTTGGTGGTAGAATTGAGGTGTATTGACGCATCGCGAGACTTTTGTTACTGACTGCTCTGAGCCGTTAGAAGAGTTATGTGGACCGGTGGCATTGTGACTTGGAACTCCAAGTCAGGGAGCAGGTTTGCAAAGGTTAGTTCCGGCCAAGAGGGATCAGACGGTTAGGTTTGCGAGGCAAGTTGAGCCTGCGGTTTGTCTGAAATCTTGGGGCAGATTGGTCCGGTAGCATATCGTTCAGGGTTACCACCAAGTTCCGACTGGGTATATAAGGTGTTTCACGTGTCAATGCTTCGGAGGTAGCTTTTTGACCACGATGCGGATCTTGGCATGTGAGAATAGGTAGTTATGTACCCGACCTTTCCTCTACGCACCGGTGCAGTGGCTAACGACGGGGAGCGTGGGTCTACGTGGGGTTTAGAGCCAGTGGCCGAGAGAGTTTTTTCCAGAGTTATATTTCTGGTGTACTAGTTAAGTTTCGGGGACGAAACTTCTTTTAAGGGGGGGTGTGATGTAATAACAACAATTTTTGAATTTCAGAATAGTATGAAATTGTAGATTATGGATCCCCAAGGATCTAAATAGGTTCTATCAAATACCTAGAGGGGGGTGTGTGAGGACCCGAATCCCCACGAGAGGTTACTGTTGGATCAGCAGCTTCTGGAGGCCTTTGTTGGGTGTTGGAGGTGTTTGTGCGCGTATCGGACTCATGGAAAGGACTCAGTGTGCAAAATAGATCACGAGTATGTTCGGATGCCTCTATCAAAAATTGGAATGAGTTTCGGATAAAACAGAGGCCGTTTTTTGATTCAGTGCAGAAAAACGATGGAAATCGACTATTTGGATGTATTTTTCTGAGTCCGGACGCCCGAGAACGGACACCCGAAAGTTTTCAGTATTTTCGGGTGCATGGGAGAAGTCGTGGACAGCCGGGTGCCACATGGCGGAGCCGGATTGGCCGGCGCAGCGCGCGGTCCACGGAGTCACGCGGCCGGGTGCATGGACCGGCACGGGGACACGTGGCGGCATAGGAGTGGCCGGCTCACGCGGCGCGGTCCACGCAGCGCTGCAGGATGGCGCGGTCCATGGCAGGCGCGTGCACCGGGCGCAGCGAGCGGAGGCGTTGGATGCGTGGCGGCTACGGATTGGGCCGGCCACTGTGCGGGTCGTGCACCGAGTGGCGCGGGGCAGGTGGCCGTACCGCGGGCAGTAGGCAGCGCGTGGGCGTGCCACGCGTCGGCGTGTGGTTGGCCACCCGCGCGGTGGGCGCGTGCCACGCGGCACAGCGCGGGTGGCCCGTTTTGCTATTTGCTGTGCGGGGTGACATGGCGCAACCAGGTTGATCCGGGCGCAGGTGGTTTGGGGGACTTCTGGGGTTACTATTGGCGCCCAAAAATTCCGGGCGCCCAGAGGTTGCACCCCAAACTACTTTTTTGGCTTGGATTTCAGCCTATAAATAGGCAATGGGTGCCTTTGTGCGGGTTTTTTTGGAGTTCTTCTTGGAGCCCCCCTTGGCAGAGCTCTTCTTCACCAAATCCTCCACCTTTTTAAGGATTGTGAGAATTTTTGGAGGCCGCGATATCGGCGTTTTCTGCGACGCGGCGCACTTCGACGCTCCTTCATTTTTGGCTTCTATTTCAGTGCGCGAGGCCCCCTGAGCTACACCGATGAAGTTTTGAGCCAATTTTTATGGCAGCGCGTTCACGAGAGGTACGCCTTCGATTTCCATGTTGATCACTTTGCCCCGTTTCGAGTTTTTGGTGGGGTTTTCGAGGCATCTTTTGACCCCCTTTTTCTGCGACAATGTTTTGGACAGCGGAGCTTGTGAGATTTTTATCTTGGTGCTCGGTTGTCGGATTTCAGCCTGTGAGGACTCGATCCACATCTAAGTTTCGAGGGGAACGCGACCGTATTTTTATCAGAATTTTTGAAGGACTCTTTGAAGGTGATATTTAAGCTTCTTCGTGACTGATTTCCGCAGACTTGTGACTGTGAGGGAATTTGGCTTATCGCGATGTTTTGGGCGTATCTTGGCCTACAGGTGTCGGAATGAAGAGTATAAATACTCGATTTGCATCTACTCGTCGCGAGGATCGCAACCGTGATTTTTCTGGATTTTTCGGAGGACTGCACGCAGGTGAAAATTCCCTTTTCTGTGCTGGCTTGCAAAACAGCAACTGCTGTTTGGGGTATTGAGTGTGCTGTTTGCTGTGATGTTGGTTTGAGCAGAGGCTTGTGCGACCGAGTACCGAGGGTGCGGTTTCGGCGGTTTCCGATTGTGGTGACGGCGCACTTCACCGACTTCGGCTTTGCCTGCGGAAAGTGATTCAGGTGGGTTGCTTCGTCTCCAGAACCGGTGGACGGTTCTCTAATTCTATTTGATAGAATGCATGCATGTTTAGTGTACCAATATATGGTTGAGATGTAAGCTTGGTAAATGGTATTTGTTTGAGAAATTGCAAGATTTGATATTCATGTTATGCCTAATGAAACTTGCAAGATTTAGATATCCATGATTATGATCAATGAAAGCTTACCTAAGAGAAGCATTTCACTATGTGATTGATAGCATGCATAATTTAATGTACAACCTATAAGATTGAGATGTAAGCATAAGAATGATATAATTCATGTGGATTGAGGCTTACATGATTTATTGTACATGTTGGGTACCTTCGAGATATTATATATATTTAATGGTTGTATTCACCTATGCTAGTTGAGAGCATGTTTAGGGAGATGAGGCTTATTTTGATTGATTTTGGTGATCATATCTGTTAATGTTTCCTGCTTGATTCAGTTTATTTAAATGCTATTATTGGAACTTGACCTAGCACCCCGTCATATATTGCATGCTTAACCAGACTAGTAGAGAACCTTCACTTTGGCTAGATTCTTTTATGCTTTAGACATCCCACACTTTGCATCTTTTCCTGGCCATAGATTTTCCTCGCCCAGATAGTGGGCCGAGTAGTCAGGTTACTGTGGGACATTGTTGCACTCGTGCCTGGGGGCTGAGTGGAGTATGGTAGCTGAGATTAGACATGTGCTAGTGTTGTTGTGAGCCGTTTGCTGTAGACGGTGGTCTCGGGCCGTCGAGTATCTTTCGGTCAGTGTTGTTGGGAACCGTTTGGGTTGACGGTGGTCCCGGGTCGTTGAGTGTCGTCCGACCAGTTTTGTTAGCCCTGAGTTGTGGGTCGATCCCGGCTGTAGAGTATCTCTAGCCTGTGCATTTAGCGTGGCGAGTTGGGTGTGTCGTTTTGGGAGCCGTTGGGATCGACGGTGGTCTCGGCTGTGGAGTATCTCCAGCCAGTGTGTTTTGTGCCACGAGTTGGTTGAGTTCGTTAGTGTCTCGAGATTCGTGAGAGCTGGTTAGCTGAGTCGTTGAGAGTACTTCGACCCTCGTGCGAGATGTTTGAGGATCTTGAGTCATTCCGTTATGAGAGTGAGTGTGGATTTTTATTATAGCCTGCATGAGCCACTTTGAGCTCGACAGAGATGCGCGGATACCTTTTTCTCGGTGGGGTCGCGCCCCTTGAGTGCCCCGTCCGGAGTGGGCCTATTACTTTCGTATCGCGACTTGTCAACGCAGTCCCTCTGGCTGGGCTAGTTTTGGCAGTCACGGATGCCCTACGTAAGTCCAGTCCTCCGTGGATGTAATGGCAGTAGGTAGGCGCAGGCTTGATTAGACCCTATGAGGCAGTCAGTCCGATTGGGTTGATTGAGCACCTTGGGTGCAAGTAGTTGCATATCTTTTCATCTGTATCACCCATTGAGCATTTAGATAGAGGCATGGTAGCTGTAGAGTATCTCCAGCTTTTCTTGTTCAGTTTTTACTGCATTGTTATCTTATGCCTCTAGTGGACTTAGTGAGCAAACCGTCGGGCTTGGTGGCGGTACCCACTGAGAACTACGTGTTGATATAGTTCTCACACCCGTTGGGGGTTCTCCCCCTCCTTTTTCTTTCTTCTCCTTTGTTTTGCAGAGTCATCTGTGGGAGGTGCTGATTCTGCTATTGCTGTTCGATGCGAGGGAGTCGCAAGCTAGATCCCTACTTGTCTTTGGAGAGTAGCTGTACCCCCACATGGGAGATCTGTAGTACAGTCAGTAGATTATTTTATTTCCACTTTTGAGAGATTTTTGTATTATGAGGATCTGACTTGTACTGAGAGCCTGTACATTGATGTATTATTTCAGTTTTCCTCCCAGTTGAGTTCTGGGTTATTGTATCTGAGGATTTTGTATATGATCATTTTCGGGAGATGGATATTGTATCATTATTTTCAGTTGTACAGTGGTTGGATTTTGGTTTTACAGCACTTTTTTTTTGCAGCTCTGATATCATTTTAGCTGTAGTACCTTTTTCTTTGCAGGTTGGACGCTTCGCCTATGCGAGGTTTTCGTGTAGGCGGCGGATATGTTGGCGAGCCCGAGTCGCAGTTTCGACCCCGGGGCATGACAGGGTGAATAGGTATAATATCCAAAAACCAAAACTCGGTGCAATTTAAAATAAATGCGGAAAATAAAAATAGCACACCGAGATTTACGTAGGAAAACTTCAACCAGGAGTAAAAAACCCACGGAACCAACACGCAATAACAATTTACTAAGAATAGAAAGATAACAATGTGATTACCGACTCCACAGACTCCAACCCCTCCTTCAACTTCTCTGGATCTTGTGCTCACCGACTGCAGGTCCAATGCACACGTCCGAATCCATGAACGCCACTTGAATCCACGAGCAACACGTTTCGAATCCACGAAACGCCTTCAACACATCGAATCCACGATGCCATGTCAAATCCTTGACGCAAACTCAGCCGTAACGAAAGTATAGGCTTCGATGGTGATTCTTTGCTTAGAATAACATTAGAGAACCATGGAGGAAATCTCTAAGCAAAGATTAGATCAATTCGACAAAAAGCATATCGTCAAAGAACCGTCGAATTGACCTAAGAGAGGCTAAAAAGAAGAACGATAAAAACCTAGAATCTAGGGTAGCTCTCAAGTGTTTCTGAGTTGGTCGGTACCTCTTGAGAAACCCTAAATATCTATTTATAACCTTTGGAATTCAATCATAGTCGGTTTAGCAAACATATCATAATTGAACATTGCGTACCGGTACTAAAAGGCAGGTTCCGGTACTCAATGACGCAACAGACAAAATTTTCTATTGCGTATAGGTACTCGAAGTCAGGTACCGGTACCCGATGCAAAATTCAGAAAATCTTGTGACGGGTTTTGAGGAACTCAAAGTGTGGTTCTGGTACTCAATGTAAAATAATGAAATTTTCAAAGATAAGTTTAAGAAAACAAACCATGTACCGGAATCCAAACTTAAAATAAGTTATGAGATAAAAACCAAGTTCCCAAAACCTCTTCTAAACCCGGTTTCGATAAATTCATGATTCCAAAGATTGCAAATAAACTTAAATCACCATGAATACTTTAATAATACCTGAGTGTCAACTTGAGCACTTTGTTGAATCTTCAAAGATAAGTTTAAGAAAACAAACCATGTACCGGAATCCAAACTTAAAATAAGTTATGAGATAAAAACCAAGTTCCCAAAACCTCTTCTAAACCCGGTTTCGATAAATTCATGATTCCAAAGATTGTAAATAAACTTAAATCACCATGAATACTTTAATAATACTTGAGTGTCAACTTGAGCACTTTGTTGAATCTTCTCTGAGTTTTCGATTGCTGATTTGATAATTTGATCACTTCAAGACTCCGACTCAAATCACGAAATGTGCCAACATAAAATTCGTAACAATCTCCCCATTTGGCAATTTCGTGACAAAACCCAAAAATACATAAAACGCTCAAGACACTCATCTTAAACCAAAAAATCGAAACTCAATGTCATCACCAAAACATTGAATCTCTTTCGCGTGAAAGATCCAAATAAACAAAAATACAATCGAACCAATCCTAGAACAAACTCTATCTCGATCATTTCATCTCCGTCTTTTATCTTCTCCCCCTTTTTGTCATAAATTGTCAAACAGTGAAAATATTAGATAAAAGGAAATCACTAAGAGCATTAGTTCATAGGTACATGACCATAAAAGTTCTTGTTCATCAACAAACAAAAAATAAAATGAAAAGCAAGAACAAGAAAAACAAAGAGTCACTCATCATCATGTCCTGAATCATCATCATCATCATGTAAAGTAGGTCCACGTGAAGTACTTGGTCCAGTCGCTCCAGGAACTACATCATCATGTTTGCAGCCGAGGATATCAAAAATCTTCTTTAATCCGTCCTCAAGCTTTTTGAACCCTTGTTCCATTCTTTTCTGTAGTGAGCGTACATCTCGATGTAATGATTGTAAAGTCACTACCTCATCTATACTAGAAGAGTCTTGATGTTTGTAGTAACCGTGATTTTTAAAATCCAAAATTTAAGTTTAAATAATTTCCTGGATTATTTAAATGGCAAAAATGGATAGTTAGTAATGCAATAGTGGCCAGAGATATCGACCTTTGATCGGAGCCTGATCTCGAAAATCCGATATCACCATTGCGATCGTCTCGTCGAAACATGAAAAGTTGATATACATATGTCGACGATCTGACGGTCGGATCTTCCTGAAATCAGTAAAGAAGCGGGCGGGCCCCACAACTTAAAGTGAATAGTAAACCCCTATTTTTAATCCCCCTTTGATCACTAACGGCCGTTTCGCCGTCTGGAACCCTAACATAGGGATATGAGTAGTCAAACCTAACTAATTTCGACGTTCTGAGCGCAATGGCACTGACGGATTTCGCGGTTGGCAATCCGGGTGCATCGAAGTGCGTTCGTCGGTTTGTGACATACAGAACAAGGTGGCTCGAGATTTCATACGAACGCCAAATTAAACAAGCAAATACGCTACTTGACAGGTCTCGACGAGCCGGACGTCGTGGCGAAGTCTGTTTGGCATTTCGATGAACGAATTTTCTCGAAATGTGTGAAATGCACCGAAAAAGGGGGGTATTTTTGAGAAAACTATAATATTTTATGTACCAAAAATTAAGGGGCTTAAACCTTGAGGTGCTGGGTGCAAAATACACCTATTGTAAAGACCCCGTAGCCTGGGTTAGGTATGAACTGGGTTCTAGGTTATTTGCTCAAAGAATCTTGCATTTAATGCAAGTTAACCTTTGGTCTTCTTGTGTGCATGCACGAGGAGTCAAGATGGAAATCTAGGAGTCACCTAACCCTCTGCATCTCCCAGACTTTATCTCTGAAGTGTTGGTGGCCAAGGATCACAACACCTTAGGGAGATAATCCGAGAGAGAGAGAGGGAGAAGAAGGTTGGAACCAGCCCCTACCAAAACTTGTTTTGGAGCTTTGGAGGAGGTCCTCTGTGCCAGAGGACCTTGCTGGAGCTTGCTGTGGCCGCGCGTGCAAGAGGAGTAAAATCCGGCTTCATCCCATCTTCTCCAATCTCGGCCAAGGTAAGGATCCCCAAACCAAAGGTTGTTTGGACCCGGGACCCATAGCAGTAGGTTTTATAAGTGGTTAGTGTACTTCCTGCAAGACCTGAGCTTCCCATGCAAAGCGCATGGCCGGCGGGAGCCAACTTTGACCGGAAAACCTAATAAGGCTCCAACTTGACATAACTATGTAAATAATAAACCAACTAAGCTGAAAATTGGTGTGTAGGAACTGTAGGATATGCCTAAAAATTCTGCAAAGTTTGATCAAGTAAGACTTAGTAATTCAAGAGATATTTGATGCCCTAGCTTTCGAAGTTATTGCATGTTGGCCGAACTTCCATTTCCGGCGCCGGCGGGCTTCCCCGACGCCGGCCACCTACCCAGAGCACTTTCTGGGACCAAGAGGATCCCAACCATGCTTTTGCATGACCCCCATGCAGCCCGAATAAGGGTCGGCTATGGATGACCCGAAATTGAAACCCAACGTCGCCGCCGGCGATCCGGCCACCTCCGGCCTGGAAGGAAGTGTCGAGAAGCTTTGTATAGACCAGAGGAAGCTTCCATGAAAGTTAGAATGCTTCTTATAACCTCTGTAAAAATCCGCCATTAACGGGCTTGAGCTCCAAAATGGAAGCTTTGCTCCCCGCCGCCGCCGCCGCACCCCGTTGCCGGCCACGGGTATGGAAAGCTTTGGTAAGGTATTTAGCACCTGTTGGTGCTTTTGGTTTGGTCCCAGAGCTTCTGGTGGAAGCATCACAAATTTCAATGAAATGGCTTCATCTTCTTCCTCCCAAACCGCGGCCAACCATGCATTTGGCTTGCTCCAGGTTGAGGGGAAATGATCAGGGGACTTAGTAGATTAATTGCATCCAAGTTTTATTGCCCTGGTGCAGTATATGCAGAGATCTAATTCACCTTAGAGCTTATGTTAAATGTTAGAAATTGTGCACACCTAGTGTTTGTGGAAATGCCACAATGAACTTTTAAATAGAATTTGACAAAGATATAAATATGAAAGTTGTTTCAAAACATCCCTTGAGCTTGGTGCTCACTTCAGTTCAAACAGATACTGTGTGGATTTATAATTGGAGCAATGTGAACCTTTAAATAAACATGGCTTTGGTTCTGCTTGAACCAGCAGATCTGGGTTTCAACCAGGGCAAGCCCTGGTATCCTAGCATTATTTAGAGCAACTTTGATATACAGACTTTTACTGTTTGAGGTTTGGATTAAAAGATGTGATTAAACCAACCTCCAAATGTAATTATGACCCAAACACTGTTCTAGGATGTTTGCGAAGTCGCGACAGTGTACTCTTGGCTAATTTGGGGTCACTGGACGCGATGCTCGCGTTAAAAACTGATTTTGAAGTCCCGGAGAAACAAAAATGCAAAATGGCTATGTAGAGGTTTTAAAATTGATATGGGTTTTAAGTTGAATTGGAATAAGTTAGAGTCAGAGTTGATCCTTGATCCATATGATTGATTCAGGTTTATTCGGTGCCTCTGGTCCTAAGCATACAGCGGATACGGTTTAGTCGCCTGCGATTTGTCAGGTGGGTTATCTTCGAACCGGGCCTCAGCTTTTTGGCCCTCTGGTTGCTTTAGTCCAGTCGGACCCCTGTTTTTGATTCCCTGCTGATTACATGACCTATCTTGATATATCGTTATTTCCCTGATTGACATTGACTTGATTAGACCTGTGGTTGAGATTTTCTGTTCACAATCAGCCGATTATCATACACATATCCCCTGATTATTCCTGACTGATCCTGATTGATTGATATATATATAGATTTGCATGATTAGATGACACCGGTTGATTCCTGTCATTGAGATGTTATTCGAGATATTATTGATATGCATGATTGATTGATCCTGACTGATAGATAATACTCGATATGCATGATTGATTGATTCCGATTGATAGATATAGACAGATGATTCCCTGTTGGGATCTCGGCATGTTGCCGACTACCCGGTCACTAGACCGTGAGATTGATCATTATGATTTGCCATGCACTGCTGTACTTCACGAACATGGCCGGGGTAGCTCCCCGTGGAGATTGTTCTTTACCGGTAAAGTGGTCTGATGATAGACCCGTGAGCCCTCGACAAGGTTATGTCAGCCGAAAAGGTGCCGAACAGTGGCATTGCCTGAGGTTCTCTGAGACCAATATTGGCACATGATTGGATATTTGGTTTTCTACCTTTGACGCATTACTTTTACTCGTACAGTTGCTCAGTTGTTCCAGCACTATTATCTGTAGACATGCTTGTATCATTCGTAGTTCTTTATACATGATTCTTGTAGTTGACTTTGATTTCCGACCTGCATGCTCTACAGTTTTCATGATAGTTATCTTTGAGATACCCTGATTGTTCAGCATACTTACCTGCAGTTTTATTTCTGATTAATAGTAGACATCTATGTTTCCAGCTTTTCCTACAGATCTTTACTATCCGCAGATTTTAGTACCCAGTAGGTACGATTAGCTGATCCTCGGCTCGTCGTGCCCACTGGGATACACTCCGGTGTATCTCACACCCTCGGGTGACTGTTTTTCAGGCCGAGCGGGTGCTGGGATGTCGGGACGTGTTGGTGAGATTCCGAGATAGAGATTGACCTTGGACAGCCGTGTATTTAGAAATAGTTAATTAAAGTGGTATTCAGTTGTAATATATTTGTAAAGAAATCTGTAACATTGTTGTTGTTGTTGTTATTGTTATTTGTAGTACGTAGTTAGTACTCTGATGATTGTTGCCAAGCTAGCCGTGCATATATAGAAAAGGCTCAATTCCATAGGGGATTGGGACTCTTCTATATATGTGGCGGTCTGTCATTGCCCTGGTTGATTTGCAACTCTGATTTAAAAAAAAAAAAAAAAAAAAAATGTATACACTGGTTTTTGAACTCGGGGCGTGACAATGTTCCACTTGACGAGGCGGTGCACTTGGAGTAGCTTCACTTGCATATCCTTTTAATTGCCCAAATGTCTTTAGAGTGCTAATTGACTTGGCCAAAGTAATTCCATCAATAGTGCCCAAGCCATAGTCATATTTGACACAGGAAATATCTACTCCGTGATCTTTCAAAATGCTAGTGATCAAGATCGGGTATGGAAGAAGTTCACGACGATTTGATCCTTGAATTAAAGTGCATACCAGTTGTGTCAACAATCAATCCCAGATTTACACCAATTACAACAGGAGTTATATCAAACTTGACACATTTAACTGTTGTTTCAAATATGAATGTCCCGGTGTCAGGATCCTCGTGAAGTATAACTGCTCTCATGTAAAACTCCCTGAGTAGCTCCACACATAAACCCATCCTAGAACTCTACCAAGTGGCTCAATAGGAATCCGTTCCAGTAGCCTTGCAAAGTCCGAAACTTCTCGATATAATTCAGAGAAGTTGACGTGTCGCTCCCCAATACATGCTCTATTTTCAAAGATTGCACGGCGTTTTGAGCTAATATGTTGTTCACCTTCCCCAAGCTTTGATCGTCGTTCTGATTGAGAGCGTTCACGAATTACTGGTCCACCGGTACTTCTTCGTGGAGGAGAATCTGCACCTTTCTTTTTCCTCGATGTCATCGGTGCCTTTCCTTTTCCTTTAATTGATTCTTTCTTTGATTCAGATGAAGGTTCTGATTCTGAACTTGTTGATTCTTAATCACGTGATCGTTTAGAAGCTTTCTTCTTTCCACGTCCACGCCCACATCCACTTCCAGTGGCCATCAACACCACAGTCACGAGTAGCATTGAGAATGCCATGATCCTGTAAAGAATATTATGCCACTATGATTTGATTGAATATGAATATCATAAAAAGCTTAAAAATGTTTACCAAACATTCTAAACATGTAAACTTTTAAGATTTATTATTCAAAACTAATTTACATGCAAGCCTCAAATTTTCAAATTTCTTCATATAAAGAAATGATGTAAATGTTAGATTCAAGCAAAATATGCAAGAAAACATGAATCTAATCATATAGAAAGCAATCATTTATGTTCTAATCAAGAAATCAAGGTGATATATGCAAAAGATTTTATTAAAAATAGAGATCAACTCAAAAATCCCAAAATGAATCATCAAAATCTAAAAACTAGGGTTTTGAAACATAAAAAGCAAGATTGATGAAAGATCTTACAATCAAAGCAAAAATCTCGTTGATCCGAAGGAGAAACACCTTAGAAAACTTTTAGAGAGAGAAAGGGAGAGTTTCTTTTGAAGAAGGTGTGACAAAATACAACTCGGTTCCGGTATTTAACAAAAACACAGATTGCGTACCGGTACTCGAAGGTGCGTACCGGTACCCAATTTAAAATATGAAAAATCCAGCTTCGGTTTCCGGATCAAAAACTTTTTTTTTTTCGAGATTACGTTCCGGTACCGAAAGGGGAGTACCGGTACTCCAGAGCAAAAATCATAAAATTCTTGATACAAATCCAAATTTTGTAATCTTTAAAATACCGATTTGCGTGCAATCAAGAAAATCAATTTAAGTGCTTGAAAAATTGTGGGATCGCATAGATGTCATTCAATCCAATTAATTTTTACAAAAATTAAAAAGATTTACTCCTTAATCATGAAAAAACAAAGATAAAACATTATAACCGTTTTTCATTTTATATACGTCAAATACAAGTCATCAAAAATAATCTAGAGATCCAAAATCTATCAAGATGTAATGGATTATCAAAAATGACTTATAGAGATTTCCAAATGACTTCAATTTGATCAATACCCTTTCAAATTCGAGATAAGCACAAAAATACCTAAGGGTGGCACTTTGAGCATCTTTCAACTATCCCACCTTATACCAACCAAGAGATTGTTCATGTAGTATCATGACTTTTTCTGTCCTTTTTTTATTTTCTTTTTAATAAATTAGTTTATTAGGGGAAATAAGTTATCAAGTTTTTCTGGGTAGACCGTCGTGGTTTGCGGATATTTTTCCATGATAGAGCCCGAGAAACGGTGAACGGCGGAGCGACCGGATCCGAAATTCGACTTACGGATCTCCCGGATGGAGTCTTTTGTGTTAACGGGTACGATGGGATAGGTCGAACCCGTTAAGGCTTTGGTGCATCAATATCCGCACCGACTGGTTTAGAACTCAGCTTAGGTGGCACTCTTATCTAGAGGTTTGTTAGAGAATCCCGTTTATCGCATTTCAGGATTTTTGTTGTACGTACGAGAAAAAGGAAACCCTAAACGGAGAGAAAAGAGAGAAAAAAGAAAGCGGAAACAGAATCTTCTTCAATCGACGTGCCGGAAGCCGGGAACGAGACGTTACCGTCGGTAGGGGAGTGGGTCCGGATCTTCACCACCGCGAGGAACGGGAACGGATCATCTTCTCCAATAGATCGAGGTAAGCGACGTTAGTTTTTGGTTTTCGTCGTTCTTGATTGGGTTTTCGTGGGCTTAAAGGGTTTCGCCGTTCGTTGCGCCGCCGCCGCCGCCGCACCTCTTGCCGCGCGGGGCCGCATCACCTACGGTGCGGCACGCCATGCATGGGCCGCCGCCGCGCGGGGCCGCACAACCTACGGAGCGGCACGCCGCTCGGGACCGCCGCCCATGCGGGGCCGCACCGCGCGCGACGCGGAGCCGCGCAGGCGCTGCACGCAGGCAGCGCGCGCCGCGCGGGCTGGTGCCGCGCGGGGCGCTGCACGCAGGCAGCGCGCGCCGCGCGGGCTGGTGCCGCACGGGGCGCAGCCCGCAGGCGGCGCGCGTCCGCGCGGGCTGGTGCCGCGCGGACGCTCCCCGCAGGCAGCGCGCGCCCGCGCGGGCTGGTGCCGCGAGGGGCGCTGCCCGCAAGCAGCGCGTGTCCGCGCGGGTTGGTGCCGCGCGGGGCACTGCCCGCAGGCAGCGCGTGTCCGCGCGGGGAACTTGGCGCGCGGGGCTGGTGCCCGCACAGGGTTGCTCCGCAACGCGCGCTGCGCGGGGAAATCGCCCACGCAGGGTTGTTAAGCTCCACCGCCTGGTCTCTGTGTCCACCCGTGCGTCTTTTAGTTTGTTTCTCTACTCAGGTGGTCTGGGTTTTTATGTTAGGTGTTAATGATGTTTTTGTTGGGGACTTTTAGGGGTCCGAGAATCGTGTAAGGGCGTAGGACGGTTTCAGGTGTTCTGTTCAACGCGAGTCAAGGTGGGTACCCTTATCATGCGTCCTTTTTAAAGTGAGGTCTCATCATGTTCTATGTAAGAGTCAAGTAGATATGCTAATGGTTTTCAACTAACCCCTTTTCGAATGAGTATCCCTTTATTAATATCTGTTGCGACGGGTGTCGCGGTTCTCTATATCACACACCGACTGCGGTCTTTATGCTCATGGCTGCTTACGCGCACACCAGCGGTTTGGCCACCGCATCGGTGTACTTTTCCGGAGAGGTGGTACGTTGACCCGTGTACCCCACAAGGTGACGTGGTGGGGACCCCTTACGGTTACTTAAGGTGCCGCACAAGTACCGTAGAGGGGTTAAAAGCACCAAGGTGAGAGCAAGGTGTTTATGTTCGCTGGGGGTCTTTAGACCTTCTGACAGGTGTTCCGTTCTGACTTACAAGGGTATTGTGGATTCATGAGGAGGAGTTTTGGATGCTCTGGTTTATCGGTTTGCTTTCCTTTTAGTACTTTTAGCATCTTATATGTTTTACATCTACCTTTTACTCTTCGGTCACTGACTTCCCACACTGTGATAGGTTCAGTCAGGGGTGGGGTCCGGGATGACAGTGAGGCCGCGACTCGAGGATCTTAGCCCGAATAGTGGCTGGTGACATTTCCTTTACTTACGTTTTGATTATTTTGGTTAGTTAGCTATGTCCGTGTGATACATTGTTGTGGATGTTAGGTTTGAACTGTGTTTTATCGTGGATCAACGTTTCCCCTTACTAGTTGTTGTTTCGGCCACTCTTTTCAAATCAAGTAAAAAGATTGCGAAAATGTTTAATAAAATTTAGGTGTCGCGCGGGCACCGTTTTACAACTCGTGGATTTATCCTTTCAAATTGTAGGTGGCGGGCTTGGTTATTGCGTATGTTGATATTTTTCTCTCAACGTAACTTCTTCGCTAGTGTGGTTAAAGTACGATTTGTGCTTGCGACACCGTGCATATACAAAGGAGACTCCGTCCGTTTGCGGGGTGAATTTGTATGTGTGGCGAATCTGCGCACGTGCCTGGCGGGTGCACTTAAAAAAAAAAAAAATGTATACGTTTTCCGCTTATTTTAAACCCCCGGGGCGTGATAGATTTTATGGTATCAGAGAAAACAACTTTAACCACGGTAGTCATTGTTACGGAATTTGAGTTGGCGTATTTCGTGAAATTGGTTAAGTCTTGAAGATTGAAGATGAAGAAAGTTGGATCATATACCTCAATCTCAAGAAAGAAGAATTCAAAAGGATCAGGTACGTTTAATTAAATAATTTTGATGATCCGAATACTTCTTATAGTGTAGAAACACTTGGATGAATTTTTTTATTGCATAAAAATCAAAAACTGGACATTCCATATGTTCAGAGTCCGGATCGGGCTTTACAGTCGAACATAGGTTAGTTCGTGCATAATTCTAGTCCGGACCCTGGGAATTTCAGTCCGGACCCCGAACGTGGAATTTGTAAGAAATGCATGAACAGTCCGGACCGTGGATTACAGTCCGGACCCTGAATGCCGTCTTTTCTGGAAATTGTCTGTTTCGCTGAGACAGTCCAGACCGCCAACTCCAGTCCGGACTGTCGTCCTGTAAAATTCTAGAAATGGTTAGTTTTTTATTCTTATCTTCTTCCACAAGTTTCTAACCTATAAATAGACCCTATATTTCATCTCTTAGGGTAATCCAAAAATATTCCATTAGAATCCGTATAATATTAAAAGACAATAAAAAATTACGGTTCTAAGAGGAAAAGATCCACATATAGAGAAGAAAGGAAATACTAGATTTAATCCTATATTTCTTCATCTATATTGATTAATTTGATTCTAGGTTTTCTCACTCAGATTTTGAGTAGAATCAAATTAATGAATACTTAGATGGTATTTCCGATCTATTTCTAATCTAAGTATTCGGCGGATCATCACCACCCAAAAACAACGATTTACCCCAAAATCGGCGCGTGGACTCGCGTGGCCTTGTGGATTCAAGGTGCTACCGCTCTCGTGGATTCGGAGCGAGGTACGTTCGTGGACTCGAGACGTGCTACTGGGTGAAGACCGTGGATTCGATCAGACGTCGTGGATTCGACGTTGGACGCCGTGGATTCGGCGTTGGGCGCAAATCGTGGATTCGAGACGCGTCGTGGAGCGAGCGGAGAAGATCTACTAGGAGCGTATGGAAAAGGTTGAGTCGTAAGTGTGTACGGTAAATCACCTTGTACGTGTTTTAATTCTAGTGGATTTCGCCGTGTTATCGGTCCCGTGGTTTTTTACTCCTGTGACGGAGTTTTCCACGTAAAAATCTTTGCGTGTTATTTATTTTTCCGCATTGGGTTTTATATCGCAAAGATTTTTGAGTGTTTACTGTTTACACCTATTCACCCCCCTCTAGGTGTTTTTTTCCCCTATTTAGATCCGATTAATCTTAACCCAACAAGTGGTATCAGATAGGGAATAGGGTTGTAAACAATGGTTGAAGGTGGAAACATCAACAGACCTCCGTTCTTCGATGGAACAAATTATGCGTCCTGGAAAGTGCGGATGAAAGCCTTTTTAATTTCCATCGACGAACGGGTGTGGCAATCAATAGAGTTAGGATGGTCTAAGCCAACTGAAATTATTGCTGATGTTCGCACCATCAAACCTAGGTCGAAATGGACCAAGGAAGAGGTTGATTCATCTTCTTACAATGGAAAAGGAATTAATGCTCTATTTAATGCTTTGTCACAAACTGAGTTCTCTCGCGTCTCGGCATGTGAGACTGCGAAAGAAATCTGGGATGTTCTTCAAGTTACACATGAGGGAACTAACCTTGTGAAGATTCAAAAACTGCAAATGCTTACGAGCAAGTTTGACTCTATTTTCATGGCAGAAAATGAATCTTTCACAGATTACTATACACGATTGCAAGACATCGTAAATTCATGTGCTAACTTGGGAGAGAAGATTCCAGAATTTAAATTTGTAATAAAGATATTAAGAACTCTTCCTGAACGATTTCGCCCAAAGGTCGCAGCCATTGAAACAATTAAACACCCGGACGAAATGCGTGTAGAAGAATTAGTTGGTTCACTTCAAACTTATGAAATGACATTTCCTACTAACTATTCTTCTGGAAAGGCATCCTCTTCTAAGTCTTCAGGTTTAGCGTTGAAAACAACAAAAGAAGAAGACACGGATTCATCCTCCTCAGGCGATGACGAGAACCTATCTATGGAGGACTTTGAGAAGCAGCTTGCTCTCTTGACAAGAAATTTTCGCCGAAACTTTCGAATGGGTAATTCAAGTAAAACTCCATCCTCCGGAAAGTGGAAGAAAGGCAAAGGTTTTTCAAGCCAAAAGTCAAGAAAGCAAGAAAGTTTTTCAAAGGATAAGAAAAGCTCAGAAGGACAAGTCCAATGCTTCAAGTGCCGAGGATACGGCCATATCTCAACGGAGTGTCCAAATAAGAATCCGTCGAAGAAGAAAGCGATGCAAGCCGTCACTTGGGATGACACCTCATCGTCAAATGAGTCATCGTCGAGTGATGAAGAAGATAACGCGTTCACTTCTTCACCCTTCATATGCTTAATGGCAAGTACATCCGATTCATTGTCCAACTCCTCCCAGGTTGAAAAAACTGCAACGGACGACGAATCGAGTAACTCTGAAGGTGAAGATTTTGCTCTAGCCTACCATAGACTTTTGAGGGATTCAAAGAAACTGGCTAAGCAAAACAAGGGGTTGAGAGGGAGATTACAGGATCTCGAAGAAGAAGTAAAAAGGGTAACTTCTCTCTCGACCGGTCTTGAAGTGGAAAGGGATAACCTGATAAACGCAAATGCTTCACTTCAAGAGAAAAATGAGCATTTCGAGAAATACATGTAACAATGATTGACAAAGCTGGTTACTTCTTGAAGCTCTACACCGAGGCGCGACAAGAAAAAATGGAGATGACAAAGACTATTTTCCAACTCAAGGATGATTTAAAGAGATTTTCTTCTGGAAGGAGTAAGTTGGATAAAATGCTTGGTCTTGGTCAAACAAATCGGTTCGGCCTCGGGTACACTCGAACTGGAGACAGTCCTAGTTCGAGTGGGACAGTGTTTGTGCCTCAGTCGGTATCTCCTCCTCCGACACCGGAATTTACGACAAACAACGACAACAAGCCTACTTCACCCTCTTCGGGATCGTCAAGCACTAAGGTATGTTTTCGTTGTGGTTATGCATGGCACATAAGAAGAAATTGCAAGGATGGAGCGCAAAGATCAAATCAAGCACATCTTGCAACTACTACCAATGAGTTCACTCCCCGGAAATCAAAGAAGGATCTTTCAAATGGAAAGAGCATTGGTAGTACATTAAACAAGACGACGACGTCAAGGAAAAGCGATGGATCATTCAAGACGCTTTCACCAAAGGTATCAACTTCACATTCATTGCCAACGCAGTCCAAAAAGGTTTGGGTGCGCAAAGGTGAAATCTTTCCTTGTCTTGTTGTTCATACTTCCTTACATGCTTATGACAACTCGTCTTGGTATCTGGATAGCGGGTGTTCCCGTCATATGACCGGTGACAAAAACTGTTTTCAATCTTTTGAAAAGCTCTCCGGAGGAAGTGTAGTTTTTCGGAGACGGTCGTTCTTCCAAAATTGTTGGAAAAGGAACTATCGCTATTCCAGATGGCCCGGTTCTAAACAATGTTTTATTTGTTGAAGGCCTAAAGACTAACCTCATTAGTATAAGTCAATTATGTGACAATGGGTTCTCAGTTAATTTTTCTTCATTAGAATGTATTGTGACTGATAAGGACCAATTATTCTTTTTGAAAGGGGTTAGATATGAAAATAACTGCTACATAGTTCCAAATAAATTTTCTGAAAAATGTAACCTAGTTTCTTTGGATAATGAAACTCTTTGGCATGAAAGACTAGGTCACATAAATTTTAAGGAACCATCTAGAATTTCAAATAAAGACGTGGTTAAGGGGGTTCCTAAACTTTTATTTAAAAACAACATTGTGTGTGGAGGTTGTCAAAAGGGAAAACAATCGAGGACTGCACACAAAAACTTGAACCACGTCGGTACCAAACGATCCTTGGAATTACTGCATATGGATTTAATGGGGCCGACTCGTCAACCATCCTTGGGAGGTAAATGGTATATTTTTCTTTTGGTTGATGACTTCTCTAGATATTCATGGGTAGCATTTTTAAAAGAGAAAGCTGATACTTTTGATTCTTTTCATGAGATTTGCCATCGTATCATGATTGAAAAGAATGAAAAGATCATTTGTGTTAGAAGTGATAGAGGTGGAGAATTCATAAATTCTAAATTCATTGATTTTTGCACTTCCAATGGCATAAAATATGAATTCTCAGCACCCTATACACCTCAACAGAATGGTGTAGTCGAGCGCAAAAACAGGGTTGTTCAAGAGATGGCGCGTGTGATGCTTCATAGCCGGAATTTACCGTTATATTTTTGGGCTGAAGCTGTGAACACCGCTGTCTATCTTATTAATCGAGTTTATTTGCGCCTGGGAACTTTAAATACACCATATGAACTATGGTTCTGTAGAAAACCAAATATTAAATATTTTCGTATCTTTGGGAGTCGGTGTTATATTTTGCGTGATCGCAAAAATCTTGGAAAATTTGACTCTCGAAGTGACGAAGGGATTTTTATGGGTTATTCTACAAACAGTAGAGCATATCGGGTATTTAACTTGGAATAATGGTAGAATCTACAAATGTTAAAGTAGATGAAGCTTTTCACTTTTCCTCTGACAAATCTACCCCTGATATGTCTCTTGATGATGATACTCCTGTAAATGCATCTTCTCATAATAATTCTTCCAATATTAATGATGCATCTAATGGTTCTTCTAGCTTATCTGATGTGCAGGAATCATCACATGTCTCCCCGAGGACTCCGTTACCTCAAACACTACGCATCTCCAAGGATCATCCGGAATCAAACATTATTGGAGACCCACAAGAAGGAGTCAGGACTCGGAGACAGTTGGTTTGTGGAGTCGCATGCTACGTCTCCATGATAGAACCAAAGAACATTGGTGAAGCTCTTCAGGATGACTACTGGATTGAAGCAATGCAGGAAGAGCTCCATCAGTTTGAACGAAACAAAGTCTGGGAATTAACAAAGCCCCCGAAGCAACACAATGTGATTGGTACTAAATGGATTTTCAAGAATAAGAAAAATGAAGATGGTACCATCGTCAGGAATAAAGCACGCTTAGTTGCTCAGGGCTATTCACAAGTTGAAGGAATAGACTTTGATGAGACGTTCGCCCCGGTAGCTAGACTCGAGTCCATTCGTATCTTATTCGCTATTGCTTGTCACTTTAAAATAAAACTCTTTCAAATGGACGTTAAGAGCGCGTTTTTAAATGGGTTATTAAACGAGGAAGTTTATGTGGCTCAACCGAAAGGTTTTGAAGACCATAAACAACCTAACCATGTTTTTCGTTTGAAAAAGGCTCTTTACGGTCTAAAACAAGCACCGCGAGCATGGTACGAAAGGTTGACAAAGCACCTATTGGAAAGGGGCTATACTCGAGGGGGAGCAGACCGGACTCTCTTTGTGAAGCATTATCAGGATAACTTCATTGTTGCACAAATCTATGTCGATGACATTGTATTTGGAGCAACAAAGGATAATGATGCTTCTAAATTCGCAGAAACCATGGAAAGCGAATTCGAGATGTCCATGATGGGCGAACTGATATATTTTCTTGGATTGCAAGTAAAACAAAATGAAGAAGGCATTCATCTGTGTCAATCCAAGTACGCAAAGGAGTTGGTGAAGAAATTCGGAAGTGAATCTCTTAGTGAAAGTGTAGACGAGAAGCTTTATCACAGCATGATTGGAAGTCTACTCTATCTCACGGCTAGTCTCCCGGATATATCCTTTAGTGTTGGGATCTGCGCGAGATATCAGTCAGCACCAAAGGAGGATCACCTGAAAGCGGTGAAACGGATCATCCGGTACGTCAAAGGAACTGTAAATTTCGGAATTTGGTATCATATGGGAACAAGTCTTGACATTGTAGGATATTCAGATGTCGATTGGGCAGGATCAGTGGATGATCGGAAAAGTACGAGTGATGCATGTTTTTATCTTGGCCATTTTCTTGTTGCATGGCATAGTAAAAAACAGAACTGTATTGCACTTTCGACTGCCGAAGCAGAATATATCTCAGCGGGTAGTTGTTCAACTCAACTCATTTGGATGAAAAGCGTGTTGAGCGACTTCCGAATTTCAGCAACTTCGGTAACAATTTTGTGTGACAACACCAGTGCTATAAATATTTCCAAAAACCCTGTGTTGCACTCAAGAACAAAACACATTGAACTTAGATATCATTTTCTAAGAGAGCTAGTTGAATCAAATATTCTTCAACTTTCCTACATTTCAACTCAGTATCAATTAGCTGACATTTTAACAAAACCTTTGGATCAAAAATGTTTTATTCATTTGCGTAAAGCAATTGGAATGCTTTCCTTGAAATAACCTCTTTTGAAACTTTTGCTTAGGTTAGGTTTTGTTTTGTGTTTTTGTTCGTATATGTATGTTTGTACATAGGACATTAATTGAGCATTAGTTATATTGACTTTAATCGCATCCTTTCATAGAATTAGAAATTTATTATGCATTGGATATCATAATAATTCATATGTTGCGATGATCATTTATGTCAATTAAGTCATCTTTGTTTTGATCAAAGTCAATTTCTCTCTCAAATGATCTCTTGGTATAGTTGTTATCTTATTTGACGATTGAGTCGAGTTTGAAATCGAGATCAATTTTTGGTTGAATACCTTATATATTATATAATTGATAGCCAATTGAGGGGGAGTTAATGCAAATTGTGATGCTCAAAAGATGTGGAAAGAGTTACATCCCAATGAGGAGTGTGAAAACTACCACCACATGGAGGAAAGAGCTACCACCTCGGTCGTCCGAGTACTGTGTGCAGCTACCACATGTATACCAAGCATGGTTTTTCAAGTTGTCTAGATGAAATGCTTTTTGGAATACTTGACTCTGTCAAATTCCAAGGTTGGTATAAGGTGGGATTTTTATTGAAAGATGCTCATAGAGCCACTCCTTACAATAAATTGACTAGATATATTATCTAACTTATCTGGGATTTCAGACATCTATTGATCTTGGTATTTTATTTTCTTTACCAAATTGATGATTTGATAAAGGCATTACGCATAAGATCATGTTAGATGTGATTGAAGTTGTTCAACTTTAAGGGATTTAATTTTTATAAATTTTCGTTTCAATTTTTGGATATTATTGATAGATTTTGCATAATCTATTTCTTTTATTATGAAACGATGATTTTTATTTAAAGTTGATACACAAAAGTGCTTACAATCTTTTTCTGGATTTTCTGAAATTTTTCTAAATTTTTCTGATGAAAAAGTATGGAGCCGGTCCGGACTGGATGAACCGATCCGGACCCCGAACGCAGGAAATCCTGCGTTTAGCCAATCCGGACTGGATTCTTCAGGCAGTCCGGACCGTGGCTAGGTTTTTATTTAGAACAAAAGGGTTTTGATTTCTTTTACTACAATCTTTTGTTCAAGAGTCTCCAGAGCTTCTCTCTCTAGATCATCAAGCTTTTTGGAGTCTTTCCAACTCAGATTCTTCGATTCCAAGTGAGTTTTCTTGATCAAAACTCGGTTTTTCACAGGTTTACCTTATTTCTCTCAAAACATGATGAAAATCTCATATCTTTGTCGTTTGTGATTGGGTTTTGATCAAACTTCTTTTGAAATAAGAACTCTGGGTAGATTAGTTTTGATTATATGCTAGGTTTTCTCTTGATTAACGGATTTTTAGGCTTTGATTTCTAAAATTTCGGTTTTAGGGCATATAATAGGAATTTTTGAAAATCATGGAATTGATATATTTTTAAAATTCTTTTTGCAAAACTAATTTGATTCTCAGTCTCTCTACATGATAATGATTGTTTAGGTACAATTTGGAAATTTTTGAAAATAAACAATTTTTCTCGTGTTCTCGAGTTGTTGCTCACAGGACTTTAATTCTCATAAAGAACTTGCAGCAATGGTAATCACTTGGGTTGTCTTTCTTCTGGTTGCAATGGTACACACAAGAGCGACTAATAAATTGAAGAAAGCGAAGAAACCTCTTCGAAAAGGAGAATGTGTTCTTCTTGAAGATTCAGAGACTGAATCAGAAAAAGATAAAGTGAATTGGGACGAATTGATGAATGCGGAAGCGACGCCTGCCAAGTTGACGCGAAAGACCCCCGACTTATCAAAAGGAAAAACTACTTTGGATAAAGGAAAAGCATCAATGACTTCATCATCCATCTCGGTGAAGAGGAAAAGACTTGCTCGACGCTCTGGACGAGCAAGAGGTGTTGAAATTAACGAACCAATGGCTCCTGATTCTCCACCTTGTCTAGAAGAAGTGTGCATTAATACTGACCGTCTTCGGGCATTTGAACATCGAGAATGCATCGGGGAAAGACATATCAATGTTGGTGCTCTTCGAGATCACTCACCGGAATTTGGGACTTTAATTGAACAAGCCGACCTTCTTCAAGTTTGCAGATTCTCAGAATTGCTTGGATATTGTTTGCATCGAGTGAGGACTTTTTACACAAACGCGAGACATCTTCAGGAAGATGAACTCGGCTCTATGCAGTTCTATACAAATATCCAAGGGACGAGACTCAAAATAACTCCACAGTTAATTGGGGAAGTCTTAGGAATGCAATCGAGCAGATCGGGGATTAACTACTTAACTGGAAGAAGTTTGACGAATGCGTTATGGCAAACAGTTATAAAAGGAATATGTTTGGATGGCACTGAATCAACAGAGAAATCTGTTAGGTCCAAACAACTTCGGCTTGAATACCGGTTTCTCAACTTCATCACTTGTTATAACATTCTCCCCAAACATGCAGACAAAAGTGGTGAGATGGGAATCGAATGCTATTTTTGTACCTTCTAGGACATCCATCTGAAGCAGTGGGATTGCACATAAATATCCCATACATAATCTGGAACAGGATGTCTAGATATGTGAGCATCCACATCCTACCGAAAGACTTTCTTTTCCATTGATCATTATGAGGATCTTGAAGAAGTTTCAGATTGATATCAGTTCAACATCGTATCAACATTGCTTAGGCATGATAAATGAATCCACCATTGTTAAGTCTCTTCATAAATTGCCTCATGTCACCCCGACTCCTTCATGCAAAAAGAAACCCTGCGTCGGTACTTCCACATCTCCGTCACGACAAGCACCAGCACCAGACGATGAAGCGTCTGTGACGTCGATTTATAGGCAGCAGCAACGGTTATCTTTTGAACAAGAACAGATTACAAAAGAGCATAAGAGAATTTCAGAGGAACTTGAAATCATTACGGCATCTCAGATCACGTTGACCTAAAACAGTCTCTTCGATGAAAAAGCTACTAAAGAAGATGTTTTCGAAAATGGGATATAGCACCTCAGATGATTCAGACTCGGATAATTAATCTTTGTCTAACTTTTGTTTCCCTCTGTGCAGGCTTATTACATTCTTTTAGTTTTAGTTCTCAAACTTTTGGTTCTTGAACTTTTAACTCTTCCCTTTCTTTTGTAATTTTGGCTAACTTTAGTGACAAAAAGGGGGAGCAGAGAAGTATAAACAATGATATACAATGTCACTTTACAATGCTTGAGGTTGTGAGAAATGATATACAATGTCACTTTACAATGCTTGAGGTTGTGAGAAACCTCAACTTGAAGGTAAGTATAACTTCAACTTTGGTTTTTATTGTTTCGATGCATGCCTCGACTAACTATTTGACTAACTATTTGGACATTTAATATTACTAACAAGTTGATGTTGACTAACTACTTTGTGACATTTGGTTCTTATTGCTTAGAAGATATGTTGAATTTTAATTATGATCCAATTACATATCTGAATGTATAAATGTCATGGTAAGTATAAATGAGTATAAACTTCATTTCTGTGTGTGGTTTTTGAATGACATCAAATTCTTGAGGTATCTAACGATTTCTTTTGTCAAGAATGATTTCTTTTGCAGAGAGTACAGATGTCTAAGTCTAGAGTCTGTTCTCAGGAGTTTATCTCATGTATTTATTTTTGTTTGGATCTCAAATGTAAATTTTTGTTGTATGGTGATAGCAACCAAAAATATCTTTTTGAATTTTCTTGAGTGGATTTGTGTTTTGTCACGAAACCGCCAAAGGGGGAGATTGTTACGGAATTTGAGTTGGCGTATTTCGTGACATTGGTTAAGTCTTGAAGATTGAAGATGAAGAAAGTTGGATCATATACCTCAATCTCAAGAAAGAAGAATTCAAAAAGGATCAGGTACGTTTAATTAAATAATTTTGATGATCCGAATACTTCTTATAGTGTAGAAACACTTGGATGAATTTTTTTATTGCATAAAAATCAAAAACTGGACATTCCATATGTTCAGAGTCCGGATCGGGCTTTACAGTCGAACATAGGTTAGTTCGTGCATAATTCTAGTCCGGACCCTGGGAATTTCAGTCCGGACCCCGAACGTGGAATTTGCAAGAAATGCATGAACAGTCCGGACCGTGGATTACAGTCCGGACCCCGAATGCCGTCTTTTCTGGAAATTGTCTGTTTCGCTGAGACAGTCCGGACCGCCAACTCCAGTCCGGACTGTCGTCCTGTAAAATTCTAGAAATGGTTAGTGTTTTATTCTTATCTTCTTCCACAAGTTTTCTAACCTATAAATAGACCCTATATTTCATCTCTTAGGGTAATCCAAAATATTCCATTAGAATCCGTATAATATTAAAAGACAATAAAAATTACGGTTCTAAGAGGAAAAGATCCCACATATAGAGAAGAAAGGAAATACTAGATTTAATCCTATGTTTCTTCATCTATATTGATTAATTTGATTCTAGGTTTTCTTACTCAGATTTTGAGTAGAATCAAATTAATGAATACTTAGATGGTATTTCCGATCTATTTCTAATCTAAGTATTCGGCGGATCATCACCACCCAAAAACAACGATTTACCCCAAAATCGGCGCGTGGACTCGCGTGGCCTTGTGGATTCAGGTGCTAACGCTCTGGTGGATTCGGAGCGAGGTACGTTCGTGGACTCGAGACGTGCTACTGGGTGGAAGACGTGGATTCGGTCAGACGTCGTGGATTCGACGTTGGACGCCGTGGATTCGGCGTTGGCGCAAATCGTGGATTCGAGACGCGTCGTGGAGCGAGCAGAGAGAGATCTACTAGGAGCGTATGGAAAGGTTTGAGTCGTAAGTGTGTACGGGTAAATCACCTTGTACGTGTTTTAATTCTAGTGGATTTGCTCGTGTTATCGGGTCCCGTGATTTTTTACTCCTGTGACGGAGTTTTCCACGTAAAAATCTCTGCGTGTTATTTATTTTTCCGCATGGGTTTTTATATCGCAAAGATTTTTGAGTGTTTACTGTTTACCACCTATTCACCCCCCTCTAGGTGTTTTTTCTCCTATTAGATCCAATTAATCTTAACCCACCAGTCGTTGACCAACATCCACAAAAGTACATCACCACTAGCAACTGACCAACGAGATAGTCAAGGAATAGGTGCGTAGAGCGCGAGGTGTTTGGGGAAAAGGGGATAGAGTTCCGGTTTTGTTCGCAGGTCATGGAGTAGGACCAGTAGGTCTAGGGTTGACTTGGCTTCCTTGTGTACAGCGGATAATAGCCCAGACTAGGTCGTCAACTGATAATGCAGAGGCAGACGGAACAGTACCGACGGCTGCGGAGAATCAGCTTCTTCGGCAATAAACTGCGAGAGATGGCCCAACAGCTAGCGGCCCTCACAGAACATGTACGTCAATTGACGCAGCAACCATCTACGTCAGTAGTGGTCGCCCGGGCCCCTCCACCCGGGCCAACTGCACCTACGACGGCACCGCCGGTAGTAGACGGCGAGACCACGACCGCCCTCCTCAGACCGCGACAACCGGGGTACCGCTGGTTCAGCCTACAGCGCCTTTTGTAGCCCCAACGCCGGCGACTTCGGGACCTACGCCAGGAGCCACAGCCGAAGCCCCTTTGAGAGAGACTGTGATTTTACCCACCCCCGTAGAGCCCGCCGTCGCCGCAAGGGAAGCGTCTATTCAGCAGATCGAACGGGACAGGGTGAGAGCGAATTTGGCGGATTTCCGAAAATACGACCCACCTGGGTTTGAAGGAGAGACGACCGATCCGTGGGTTGTAGAAAAGTGGGTAGATACCATGGAAAAGCTTTTTGAAGATTTGTTGATGGAGGAATATGAACGGGTCCCCTTGGCCGTCCACTTCCTTGAGGGAAACGCCCGCATGTGGTGGAAAGACAGTGCGCCCGGACGCCTCGAAGGGCACTGCCTTTCCATCATGGACTACGTTTCGAGAAAAGCTGTTTGGGGCGTTTTTCTCCAACAGCGTCAAACAACAGATGGAAGACGATCTGAAGCACATCAAGCAGGGGAGCAGGACGGTTATGGAGTACCAGCGGGAGTTTGTAAGATTGGTCAATTGCGTACCCTTTGTTATAAGGGACGATTCCCACAAGGCCCAACTCTTTGTGGATGGTCTGCGGAGTGACATCTTCCAGGTCGTACAAGCGGCGGACTTGAACACTTTCCAGAAGGTGGTCGACAGAGCCCACCATAGTGGAGCGAGGATTTGCGGTTTATGCGAGCCACGACGGGAGGGCTTTGAGCATGACAGGGACAGGAAGCGACCTCAGTCCTACTCTGGAGGAGGCTATTCCAGCGGAAGCCGACCCCCTAAACATGCGAGATCGCAACGAGGAACCAGGAGCGCACCGACGGGGAGGACAAAAGCCGGTGGAGAAACCTTGCATCATGTGTGGTGGAGCACACCGAGTGAATGAATGTTCCAAGAGGCACGACCACTGCTTTCGTTGCGGCAAGGCCGGGGCACTTCCGTTTCAACTGCCCCTTGAACACGGGAACAACATCCTCAGCAGCGTCTGCACCATCGCCGCAACAACAAGGACGGGGAAAAGCTCCTTCAGGATCGGCCCACACGCCCACCAGCACCCGACGGGAAGGGGAGGCACGGCCAGCAATCAGGACGGGAAAGTCTACCGATGACCACCAGGAGACGGACCCCACCGGATGGGCGTGGTAGCAGGTATTACTCTAGTCTCAGATTATCGCGCTAGAACCCTTTTGACACTGGAGCATCCCACTCGTTCATGTCTCGTGAGTTCGCATGTACTCATGATTTGAGGGGACACCTCTTCGTAGTATAATGTTGGTTTGACCCCTGGGGGACCCTCAGAAGCGAATAATTTTGTACCTTCCTGCCGATAAGGTTAGGAAGGCTACAATGTCATTGGGATTTAGTAGTAATCCCGCTTAAGGAGTTCGATGTGGTACTCGGTTATGGATTGGCTCACTAAGTACCAGGCGGTGATTGATTGTGAGAAGCGCCAGGTGCGGCTGCAGGAACCTGGCTTTCCGGATCACGTGTGCTTGGTATGTAAGAGCACCTCCTTCTCTTCTATTATCTCTGCGTCGCGGGCTAGGAAACTGATGGAGGGTGGATGTGTAGCATACATGGCCTCGGTGGACTTAGCGACTCGACCATCGGCACTGCTCTCGGATATCCCTATCGTAAGGGATTTTTCAGACGTTTTTCCGACCGAACTGTCCGGGATGCCCCCGACGCGAGAGAAACTGAATTCACCATCGAGCTTCTCCCAGGTACGCAACTATCACCAAGGCACCGTACGAATGGCGTTTGCAGAATTAAGAGAGCTCAAGGCACAACTAGAAGATCATTTGATAAGGGGTTCATCAGGCCAAGTGTGGCGCCTTGGGGCGCACCGTTCTCTTCGTGCGGAAAAAGGACGGGAGTTTACGTCTGTGCATTGACTAGGGAGATAAATAAGGTTACCGTGAAAACAAGTACCCTTGCCTCGGATTGATGACCTGTTTGACCAACTACAAGGAGCGACAGTGTTCTCGAAGATAGATTTGCAGTCCGGCTACCATCAGCTTAGAGTTCGAGGTGAGGATATACCTAAAACAGCCTTTCGAACTCGATATGGTCATTACGAGTTTACGGTTATGCCATTTGGACTTACGAACGCCCCAGCAGTGTTCATGGATATGACGAATAGGATATTCAAACCCTTTTTGGACCAATTTGTAGTGGTCTTTATTGATGACATTTTGGTCTACTCACGAACAAATGAGGAACTAAGGAGCATTGCGAGTAATCTCCAGACTCTCAGGGACCAAAAATTATTTGTTAAGCTCAAGAAGTGTGAGTTCTGGCTTCGTGAAGTGGACTTCTTGGGACACATAGTCTCAGCAACGGGAATTGCGGTGGATCCTAAGAAGGTGGCATTGGAGCAGTATAACTGGCCCCGACCGACTACAGTAACGGAAATCCGCAGCTTCTTGGGTTTGGCAGGATACTATAGGCGCTTCGTGGAAGGTTTCTCAAAAATTGACACCCCTCTGAATCGTCTAACCCGGAAAGGGAGAGATTTGTGTGGACGACTCAAGCCAGGAGAGCTTCGAGGAACATGAGGACAGGCTAACACGTGTTACGGCTTTTTGGTATTGGCATATTTCGTGAGTCAAGTCAGTGCGTTGAGTCAGAGTCTTCAAGGATGATCACAATTGTCAATCAGCAATCAAAGACTTAGAGAAGATTCACACAAGAGCTCAAGTTGACACCCCAGTGTCTTGAGTCTTGAAGATTGAAGTTGAAGAATTGTGGATCAGTTACATCAATCTCAAGAAGAAAGTATTCAAGAGGATCAGGTATGTTTAACTAAATAATTTGGTGATCCGAATACTTCTTATAGTGTAGAAACACTTGGATGACTTTTAATTGCATAATAATCAAAAACTGGTGTTCGGACTTGTTCAGGATCCGGATCAGAGCCAACGATCCGGATCCCGAAGGTTGTGCTTCTACAAGACTTCGATCCGGATCCATGCAATTTCGATCTGGATCCGATGTAAGTTTTCTGATTGTTATGAACGATCCGGATCGGGCAAGCGATCCGGATCCCGAACCCGGTATTTCTGGAATCGTCAATCTCGTTACGACGATCCGGATCGCAGTAAATCCGATCCGGATCGCCGTCCTGAAAATTTCAGATAAGGTAAGTTTTTGATTCTTATCTCTTTCCAAAGGTTTCTAAACTATAAATAGACACTAGGGTTTCTCAAAAACGTGGGAGCTACGGCCCGATTTTTTATAAAACTCTTGAGAGCACCCTAGAGGCTAGGTTTTTATCGTTCTTCTTATAGCCTCTTTTAGGTCAATTCGATGGTTTTTCAAGAACATATCTTTTGTCGAATTGATCTAATCTTTGCTTAGAGATTTCTTCTACGGTTCTTCATTGATAATCTAAGCAAAGGATCACCATCGAAGTCAATATTCTTATCGACTGAGTTTTGCGTCGTGGATTCGACGTGGCATCGTGGATTTCGGTGTGCTAAAGGCGTTTCGTGGATTCGAAGCGTGCGTTCGTGGATTCGAACGTGAGCAGTGGACGTGCAAAATCGGTGGAGCGCGAGGTCCAAAAATGAAGGAGGGTTAAATCGTGGAGACGGTAATCACCTTGTTATTCTTCTTTTCTTAGGGATTGTTATTGCGCGGATATCCAACCGGTCAGCGAGAGGTCCGAAGAAGCTGAAGGAGGGGTTGAGTCCGTGGAGTCGGTAATCACCTTGTTATTTTCTATTCTTAGTGATTGTTATTGCGTGTGGTCCCGTGGTTTTCTCCTGGATTGGAGTTTCCACGTAAATCTCGGTGTGCGTTTTTATTTTCCGCATTGGTTTTTTTTTGCACTGAGATTGAGTTTTTTAAGTATTACACCTATTCACCCCCCCTCTAGTTGTTTGATAGTACCTATTTAGATCCTTGTGGATCACAACTCTACAATTGGTATAGAGCGGGTTTAGGTTTATCTATCATGTTGGGTGAAAGTGGTAATATTTATAGACCTCCTCTTTTGATGGGACTAATTATGCTTATTGGAAAGTGCGGATGAGAGCTTTTCTCATCGCAATTGATGAGCGGTATGGCAATCGTGGAATGCGGTTGGGTGCATCCTGTTGAGGAAGTAGGAAATTCTACTACCCCAAAACCTCGCTCTAGATGGTCCAAAGAGGAATTTGAAAGATCTTCTTACAATGGGAAAGGTATGAACGCTTTATTAATTCTCTTTCCTCGACTGAGTTCACACGAATTCCGCGTGTGAAACCGCGAAGGAAATTTGGGATATTCTCAAAATTACACATGAGGGTACTAATTTGTAAAAATTCAAAAGCTCCAGATGCTTACAAGTCAATTTGACTCTATTCATATGGAAGAGCATGAATTGTTTACAGATTATTACACTAGACTTCAAGATGTAATCAATACATGTGCTAATTTAGGAGAAAAGATCCCGGAGTCGAAAATTGTAAGAAAGATACTTCGGGACTCTTCCGGAACGGTTTAGGGCAAAGGTTACCGCCATTGAAACCGTTAGTCATCCGGATGAGATGAGAGTAGAGGATTAGTAGGTGCTTTGCAAACTTATGAAATGACTTTTTCCTACTAATCAAGTTTCTTCCAAGTCTTCTTCTAAGCTTACAGGTATTGCATTCAAATCCACAAAGGAAGAAGATAGCGAATCAAGTTCCGACGATGAAATCTCTTTTGCCGATTTTGAAGAACAATTGGCGCGGGATCACAAAGAAATTCGTCGGAAATTTTGGAAGAATCGAACCGATGGATCTTCATCCACGAAAACATCTAAAGGTCATCGGGTTCTAAATCCTCTAACCTCAAAGGCTTTTGCAAAACCTTCTAAAGAAAAAGAAAAAGATGATTTCGAAGGGGAAATCCAATGCTATCGATGCAAAGGCTACGGCCATTTTCAACGGATTGTCCTTCTCCGAAATCATATAAAAAGAAGGCTTTGCAAGCAAAACTTGGGACGATTCTACTTCTAATGAATCGACCTCAAGTAAAGAGGAAAAAGTCGTTCCTTACATGCCTCTCAATTCCCTCTTCTAAGTTGTTTATCATCTTTAATCACTGACTCTATTCCTTTGATTTGCATGAAAACATCAACATCCGGCGGAGAGTCTCAAGTGAGGGGGAGTCGGACGAAGAAGAACTCGTTGAGGCATATCAACAAACTTCTTGCGGATCTAAGAAGATGGGCCAAGCATATCAAGAAGTTGAGGAAAGCAACGACTTGAAATCAAGACGAGAATCATGCTTTAAAGATAAACTTCATGATCTCGAGGAGGAACGAGAGCTTTTATTGGATAATATAAAAATCCAAGAAAAGATAAATCAATCGGAAACGGTCGTTAATTCCCATATAACACAGATTGATTTTCTTGAAAAGCAGTTTGAGGAAATACATGTCCACCAATCAAGGCATTGACCACATCCCAAAGCAAGCAGTCCATCAGTAACTTAAATCGACATACAAAGGATTTCAACGGTTGTCCAATAAACTGAATGCTATGGTCCGGATTAGGTCAAACAAGCAAGGTTGGTTTGGGATTCACAAA
>CM055077.1:7719509-7753681 GCA_029204045.2 Tillandsia leiboldiana | reverse complement strand
TTGAAGATGAAGAAAGTTGGATCCATATACCTCAATCTCAAGAAAGAGAATTTCAAAAGGATCAGGTACTTTTAATTAATAATTTTGATGTCCGAATACTTCTTATAGTGTAGAACCACTTTGGATGAATTTTTTTATTGCATAAAAAATCAAAAACTGGACAGTCCATATGTTCAGAGTCCGGATCTGGGCTTTACAGTCGAACATAGGTTAGTTCGTGCATATTCTAGTCCGACCCTGGAATTTCAGTCCGGACCCCGAACGTGGAATTTTGTAAGAAATGCATGAACAGTCCGGACAGTGGATTACAGTCCGGACCCCGAATGCCGTCTTTTCTGGAAATTGTCTGTTTCGCTGAGACAGTCCAGACCGCGCCACTGTCCAGTCCGGACTGTCGTCCTGTAAAATTCTAGAAATGGTTAGTTTTTGATTCCTTTATCTTCTTCACAAGTTTCTAACCTATAAATAGACCCTATATTTTCATCTTTTAGGGTAATCCAAAAATCTTTCCATGAGAATCCTAGAATCTTAAAGACAATAAAAAATTACGGTTCTAATAGGAAAAGATCCACATATAGAGAAGAAAGGAAATACAGATTTAATCCTATATTTCTTCATCTATATTGATTAATTTGATTCTAGGTTTTCTCACTCAGATTTTGAGTAGAATCAAATTAATGAATACTTAGATGGTATTTCCGATCTATTTCTAATCTAAGTATTCGGCGGATCATCAACCACCCAAAACAACGATTTATTACCCAAATCGGCGCGTTGACTCGCGTGGCCTTGTGGATTCAAGGTGCACCGCTCTCGTGGATTCGGAGCGAGGTACGTTCGGGATTCGAGACGTGCTACTGGGTGAAGACCGTGGATCGATTCAGACGTCGTGATTCGACGTTGACGCCGTGGATTCGGCGTTGGACGCAATCGTTGGATTCGATAAGCGCGTGGAGCGAGCGTAGAAGATCTACTAGGAGCGTATGGAAAAGGTTTGAGTCGTAGTGTGTACGGTAAATCACCTTGTACGTGTTTTAATTCTAGTGGATTTCGCCGTGTTTATCGGTCCCGTGGTTTTTTACTCCTGGACGAGTTTTCCACGTAAAAATCTGTGCGTGTTATTTATTTTTTTCGCATTGGGTTTTATATCGCAAAGATTTTTGAGTGTTTATTGTTTACAACCTATTCCCCCCCTCTAGGTGTTTTTTCTCCCCTATTTAGATCCATAATCTTAAACCCAACAGTGGTATAGAGCGGGAATAGGGTTGTAAACAATGGTGAAGGTGGAAACATCAACAGACCTCCTTTCTTCGATGGAACAAATTATGCGTACTGGAAGTACGGATGAAAGCTTTTTAATTTCCATCGACGAACGGGTGTGGCAATCAATAGAGTTAGGATGGTCTAATCCACTGAAATTATTGCTGATGTTCGCACCATCAACCAAACCAAAATCAGGAAATGGACCAGAAGAGGTTGAGATTCTCTTCTTACAATGGCAAAGGAATTAATGCTCTATTTATGCTTGTCACAAACTGAGTTCTCTCGCGTCTCGGCATGTGAGACTGCGAAAGAAATCTGGGATGTTCTTCAAGTTACACATGAGGGAACTAACCTTGTGAAGATTCAAAAACTGCAAATGCTTACGAGCAAGTTTGACTCTATTTTCATGGCAGAAAATGAATCTTTCACAGATTACTATACAACAGTTGCAAGACATCGTAAATTCATGTGTGCTAACTTGGGAGAGAAGATTCCAGAATTTAAATTTGTAAGAAAGATATTAAGAACCTTCCTGAACGATTTCGCCCAAGGTCGCAGCCATTGAAACATTAAACACCCGGACGAAATGCGTGTAGAAGAATTAGTTGGTTCACTTCAAACTTATGAAATGACATTTCCTACTAACTATTCTTCTGGAAAGGCATCCTCTTCTAAGTCTTCAGGTTTAGCGTTGAAAACAACAAAGAAGAAGACGCGGATTCATCCTCCTCAGACGATGACGAGAACCTATCTATGGAGGACTTTGAGAGCAGCTTGCTCTCTTGACAAGATTTCGCCGAAACTTTCGAATGGGTAATTCAAGTAAAACTCCATCCTCGGAAAGTGGAAGAAAGGCAAAGGTTTTTCAAGCCAAAAGTCAAGAAAGCAAGAGAGTTTTTTCAAAGGATAAGAAAGCTCAGAAGGACAAGTCCAATGCTTCAAGTGCCGAGGATACGGCCATATCTCAACGGAGTGTCCAAATATAATCCGTCGAGAAGAAAGCGATGCAAGCCGTCACTTGGGATGACACCTCATCGTCAATGAGTCATCGTCAAGTGATGAAGAGATAACGCGCGTTCACTTCTTCACCCTTCATGTGCTTAATGGCAAGTACATCCGATTCATTGTCCAACTCCTCCCATGTTGAAAAAACTGCAACGGACGATGAATCGAGTAATCGGAAGGTGAAGATTTTGCTCTAGCCTACCATAGACTTTTGAGGGATTCAAGAAACTGGCTAAGCAAAACAAGGGGTTGAGAGGAGATTAAGGATCTCGAAGAAGAAGTAAAAAAGGGCAACTTCTCTCTCGACCGTCTTGAAGTGGAAGGGATAACCTGATAAACGCAAATGCTTCACCTTCAGAGAAAAATGAGCATTTCGAGAAATACATGTAACAATGATTGACAAAGCTGGTTACTTCTTGAAGCTCTACACCGAGGCTCGACAGAAAAAATGGAGATGACAAAGACTATTTTCCAACTCAAGGATGATTTAAAGAGATTTTCTTCTGGAAGGAGTAAGTTGGATAAAATGCTTGGTCTTGGTCAAACAAATCGGTTCGGCCTCGGGTACACTCGAACTGAGACAGTCCTAGTTCGAGTGGGACAGTGTTTGTGCTCAGTCGGTATCTCCTCCTCCGACACCGGAATTACGACAAACAACGACAACAAGCCTACTTCACCCTCTTCGGGATCGTCAAGCACTAAGGTATGTTTTCGTTGTGGTTATGCATGGCACATAAGAAGAAATTGCAAGGATGGAGCGCAAAGATCAAATCAAGCACATCTTGCAACTACTACCAAGAGTTCATCCCCGGAAATCAAAGAAGGATCTTTCAAATGGAAAGAGCATTGGTAGTACATTAAACAAGACGACGACGTCAAGGAAAAGCGATGGATCATTCAAGACGCTTTCACCAAAGGGTATCAACTTCACATTCATTGCCAACGCAGTCCAAAAAGGTTTGGGTGCGCAAAGGTGAAATCTTTCCTTGTCTTGTGTTCATACTTCCTTACATGCTTATGACAACTCGTCTTGGTATCTGGATAGCGGGTGTTCCCGTCATATGACCGGTGACAAAAAACTGTTTTCAATCTTTTGAAAAGCTCTCCGGAGGAAGTGTAGTTTTTCGGAGACGTCGTTCTTCCAAAATTGTTGGAAAAGGAACTATCGCTATTCCAGATGGCCCGGTTCTAAACAATGTTTATTTGTTGAAGGCCTAAAGACTAACCTCTTAGTATAAGTCAATTTGTGACAATGGGTTCTCAGTTAATTTTTCTTCATTAGAATGTATTGTGACTGATAAGGACCAATTATTCTTTTTGAAAGGGGTTAGATAGAAAATAACTGCTACATAGTTCCAAATAAATTTTCTGAAAAATGTAACCTAGTTCTTTGGATAATGAAACTCTTTGGCATGAAAGACTAGGTCACATAAATTTTAAGGAACCATCTAGAATTTCAAATAAAGACGTGGTTAAGGGGGTTCCTAAACTTTTATTTAAAAACAACATTGTGTGTGGAGGTTGTCAAAAGGGAAAACAATCGAGGACTGCACACAAAAACTTGAACCACGTCGGTACCAAACGATCCTTGGAATTACTGCATATGGATTTAATGGGGCCGACTCGTCAACCATCCTTGGGAGGTAAATGGTATATTTTTCTTTTGGTTGATGACTTCTCTAGATATTCATGGGTAGCATTTTTAAAAGAGAAAGCTGATACTTTTGATTCTTTTCATGAGATTTGCCATCGTATCATGATTGAAAGAATGAAAAGATCATTTGTGTTAGAAGTGATAGAGGTGGAGAATTCATAAATTCTAAATTCATTGATTTTTGCACTTCCAATGGCATAAAATATGAATTCTCAGCACCCTATACACCTCAACAGAATGGTGTAGTCGAGCGCAAAAACAGGGTTGTTCAAGAGATGGCGCGTGTGATGCTTCATAGCCGGAATTTACCGTTATATTTTTGGGCTGAAGCTGTGAACACCGCTGTCTATCTTATTAATCGAGTTATTTGCGCCTGGGAACTTTAAATACACCATATGAACTATGGTTCTGTAGAAAACCAAATATTAATATTTTCGTATCTTTGGGAGTCGGTGTTATATTTTGCGTGATCGCAAAAATCTTGGAAAATTTGACTCTCGAAGTGACGAAGGGATTTTTATGGGTTATTCTACAAACAGTAGAGCATATCGGGTATTTAACTTGGAATAATGGTAGAATCTACAAATGTTAAAGTAGATGAAGCTTTTCACTTTTCCTCTGACAAATCTACCCCTGATATGTCTCTTGATGATGATACTCCTGTAAATGCATCTTCTCATAATAATTCTTCCAATATTAATGATGCATCTAATGGTTCTTCTAGCTTATCTGATGTGCAGGAATCATCACATGTCTCCCCGAGGACTCCGTTACCTCAAACACTACGCATCTCCAAGGATCATCCGGAATCAAACATTATTGGAGACCCACAAGAAGGAGTCAGGACTCGGAGACAGTTGGTTTGTGGAGTCGCATGCTACGTCTCCATGATAGAACCAAAGAACATTGGTGAAGCTCTTCAGGATGACTACTGGATTGAAGCAATGCAGGAAGAGCTCCATCAGTTTGAACGAAACAAAGTCTGGGAATTAACAAAGCCCCCGAAGCAACACAATGTGATTGGTACTAAATGGATTTTCAAGAATAAGAAAAATGAAGATGGTACCATCGTCAGGAATAAAGCACGCTTAGTTGCTCAGGGCTATTCACAAGTTGAAGGAATAGACTTTGATGAGACGTTCGCCCCGGTAGCTAGACTCGAGTCCATTCGTATCTTATTCGCTATTGCTTGTCACTTTAAAATAAAACTCTTTCAAATGGACGTTAAGAGCGCGTTTTTAAATGGGTTATTAAACGAGGAAGTTTATGTGGCTCAACCGAAAGGTTTTGAAGACCATAAACAACCTAACCATGTTTTTCGTTTGAAAAAGGCTCTTTACGGTCTAAAACAGCACCGCGAGCATGGTACGAAAGGTTGACAAAGCACCTATTGGAAAGGGGCTATACTCGAGGGGGAGCAGACCGGACTCTCTTTGTGAAGCATTATCAGGATAACTTCATTGTTGCACAAATCTATGTCGATGACATTGTATTTGGAGCAACAAAGGATAATGATGCTTCTAAATTCGCAGAAACCATGGAAAGCGAATTCGAGATGTCCATGATGGGCGAACTGATATATTTTCTTGGATTGCAAGTAAAACAAAATGAAGAAGGCATTCATCTGTGTCAATCCAAGTACGCAAAGGAGTTGGTGAAGAAATTCGGAAGTGAATCTCTTAGTGAAAGTGTAGACGAGAAGCTTTATCACAGCATGATTGGAAGTCTACTCTATCTCACGGCTAGTCTCCCGGATATATCCTTTAGTGTTGGGATCTGCGCGAGATATCAGTCAGCACCAAAGGAGGATCACCTGAAAGCGGTGAAACGGATCATCCGGTACGTCAAAGGAACTGTAAATTTCGGAATTTGGTATCATATGGGAACAAGTCTTGACATTGTAGGATATTCAGATGTCGATTGGGCAGGATCAGTGGATGATCGGAAAAGTACGAGTGATGCATGTTTTTATCTTGGCCATTTTCTTGTTGCATGGCATAGTAAAAAACAGAACTGTATTGCACTTTCGACTGCCGAAGCAGAATATATCTCAGCGGGTAGTTGTTCAACTCAACTCATTTGGATGAAAAGCGTGTTGAGCGACTTCCGAATTTCAGCAACTTCGGTAACAATTTTGTGTGACAACACCAGTGCTATAAATATTTCCAAAAACCCTGTGTTGCACTCAAGAACAAAACACATTGAACTTAGATATCATTTTCTAAGAGAGCTAGTTGAATCAAATATTCTTCAACTTTCCTACATTTCAACTCAGTATCAATTAGCTGACATTTTAACAAAACCTTTGGATCAAAAATGTTTTATTCATTTGCGTAAAGCAATTGGAATGCTTTCCTTGAAATAACCTCTTTTTGAAACTTTTGCTTAGGTTAGGTTTTGTTTTGTGTTTTTGTTCGTATATGTATGTTTGTACATAGGACATTAATTGAGCATTAGTTATATTGACTTTAATCGCATCCTTTCATAGAATTAGAAATTTATTATGCATTGGATATCATAATAATTCATATGTTGCGATGATCATTTATGTCAATTAAGTCATCTTTGTTTTGATCAAAGTCAATTTCTCTCTCAAATGATCTCTTGGTATAGTTGTTATCTTATTTGACGATTGAGTCGAGTTTGAAATCGAGATCAATTTTTGGTTGAATACCTTATATATTATATAATTGATAGCCAATTGAGGGGGAGTTAATGCAAATTGTGATGCTCAAAAGATGTGGAAAGAGTTACATCCCAATGAGGAGTGTGAAAACTACCACCACATGGAGGAAAGAGCTACCACCTCGGTCGTCCGAGTACTGTGTGCAGCTACCACATGTATACCAAGCATGGTTTTTCAAGTTGTCTAGATGAAATGCTTTTTGGAATACTTGACTCTGTCAAATTCCAAGGTTGGTATAAGGTGGGATTTTTATTGAAAGATGCTCATAGAGCCACTCCTTACAATAAATTGACTAGATATATTATCTAACTTATCTGGGATTTCAGACATCTATTGATCTTGGTATTTTATTTTCTTTACCAAATTGATGATTTGATAAAGGCATTACGCATAAGATCATGTTAGATGTGATTGAAGTTGTTCAACTTTAAGGGATTTAATTTTTATAAATTTTCGTTTCAATTTTTGGATATTATTGATAGATTTTGCATAATCTATTTCTTTTATTATGAAACGATGATTTTTATTTAAAGTTGATACACAAAAGTGCTTACAATCTTTTTCTGGATTTTCTGAAATTTTTCTAAATTTTTCTGATGAAAAAGTATGGAGCCGGTCCGGACTGGATGAACCGATCCGGACCCCGAACGCAGGAAATCCTGCGTTTAGCCAATCCGGACTGGATTCTTCAGGCAGTCCGGACCGTGGCTAGGTTTTTATTTAGAACAAAAGGGTTTTGATTTCTTTTACTACAATCTTTTGTTCAAGAGTCTCCAGAGCTTCTCTCTCTAGATCATCAAGCTTTTTGGAGTCTTTCCAACTCAGATTCTTCGATTCCAAGTGAGTTTTCTTGATCAAAACTCGGTTTTTCACAGGTTTACCTTATTTCTCTCAAAACATGATGAAAATCTCATATCTTTGTCGTTTGTGATTGGGTTTTGATCAAACTTCTTTTGAAATAAGAACTCTGGGTAGATTAGTTTTGATTATATGCTAGGTTTTCTCTTGATTAACGGATTTTTAGGCTTTGATTTCTAAAATTTCGGTTTTAGGGCATATAATAGGAATTTTTGAAAATCATGGAATTGATATATTTTTAAAATTCTTTTTGCAAAACTAATTTGATTCTCAGTCTCTCTACATGATAATGATTGTTTAGGTACAATTTTGGAAATTTTTGAAAATAAACAATTTTTCTCGTGTTCTCGAGTTGTTGCTCACAGGACTTTAATTCTCATAAAGAACTTGCAGCAATGGTAATCACTTGGGTTGTCTTTCTTCTGGTTGCAATGGTACACACAAGAGCGACTAATAAATTGAAGAAAGCGAAGAAACCTCTTCGAAAAGGAGAATGTGTTCTTCTTGAAGATTCAGAGACTGAATCAGAAAAAGATAAAGTGAATTGGGACGAATTGATGAATGCGGAAGCGACGCCTGCCAAGTTGACGCGAAAGACCCCCGACTTATCAAAAGGAAAAACTACTTTGGATAAAGGAAAAGCATCAATGACTTCATCATCCATCTCGGTGAAGAGGAAAAGACTTGCTCGACGCTCTGGACGAGCAAGAGGTGTTGAAATTAACGAACCAATGGCTCCTGATTCTCCACCTTGTCTAGAAGAAGTGTGCATTAATACTGACCGTCTTCGGGCATTTGAACATCGAGAATGCATCGGGGAAAGACATATCAATGTTGGTGCTCTTCGAGATCACTCACCGGAATTTGGGACTTTAATTGAACAAGCCGACCTTCTTCAAGTTTGCAGATTCTCAGAATTGCTTGGATATTGTTTGCATCGAGTGAGGACTTTTTACACAAACGCGAGACATCTTCAGGAAGATGAACTCGGCTCTATGCAGTTCTATACAAATATCCAAGGGACGAGACTCAAAATAACTCCACAGTTAATTGGGGAAGTCTTAGGAATGCAATCGAGCAGATCGGGGATTAACTACTTAACTGGAAGAAGTTTGACGAATGCGTTATGGCAAACAGTTATAAAAGGAATATGTTTGGATGGCACTGAATCAACAGAGAAATCTGTTAGGTCCAAACAACTTCGGCTTGAATACCGGTTTCTCAACTTCATCACTTGTTATAACATTCTCCCAAACATGCAGACAAAAGTGGTGAGATGGGATCGAATGCTATTTTTGTACCTTCTAGGACATCCATCTGAAGCAGTGGGATTGAACATAAATATCCCATACATAATCTGGAACAGGATGTCTAGATATGTTGAGCATCCACATCCTACCGAAAGACTTTCTTTTCCATTGATCATTATGAGGATCTTGAAGAAGTTTCAGATTGATATCAGTTCAACATCGTATCAACATTGCTTAGGCATGATAAATGAATCCACCATTGTTAAGTCTCTTCATAAATTGCCTCATGTCACCCCGACTCCTTCATGCAAAAAGAAACCCTGCGTCGGTACTTCCACATCTCCGTCACGACAAGCACCAGCACCAGACGATGAAGCGTCTGTGACGTCGATTTATAGGCAGCAGCAACGGTTATCTTTTGAACAAGAACAGATTACAAAAGAGCATAAGAGAATTTCAGAGGAACTTGAAATCATTACGGCATCTCAGATCACGTTGACTAAAACAGTCTCTTCGATGAAAAAGCTACTAAAGAAGATGTTTTCGAAAATGGGATATAGCACCTCAGATGATTCAGACTCGGATAATTAATCTTTGTCTAACTTTTGTTTCCCTCTGTGCAGGCTTATTACATTCTTTTAGTTTTAGTTCTCAAACTTTTGGTTCTTGAACTTTTAACTCTTCCCTTCTTTTGTAATTTTGGCTAACTTTAGTGACAAAAAGGGGGAGAGAAGTATAAACAATGATATACAATGTCACTTTACAATGCTTGAGGTTGTGAGAAATGATATACAATGTCACTTTACAATGCTTGAGGTTGTGAGAAACCTCAACTTGAAGGTAAGTATAACTTCAACTTTGGTTTTTATTGTTTCGATGCATGCCTCGACTAACTATTTGACTAACTATTTGGACATTTAATATTACTAACAAGTTGATGTTGACTAACTACTTTGTGACATTTGGTTCTTATTGCTTAGAAGATATGTTGAATTTTAATTATGATCCAATTACATATCTGAATGTATAAATGTCATGGTAAGTATAAATGAGTATAAACTTCATTTCTGTGTGTGGTTTTTGAATGACATCAAATTCTTGAGGTATCTAACGATTTCTTTTGTCAAGAATGATTTCTTTTGCAGAGAGTACAGATGTCTAAGTCTAGAGTCTGTTCTAGGAGTTTATCTCATGTATTTATTTTTGTTTGGATCTCAAATGTAAATTTTTGTTGTATGGTGATAGCAACAAAAATATCTTTTTGAATTTTCTTGAGTGGATTTGTGTTTTGTCACGAAACCGCCAAAGGGGGAGATTGTTACGGAATTTGAGTTGGCGTATTTCGTGAAATTGGTTAAGTCTTGAAGATTGAAGATGAAGAAAGTTGGATCATATACCTCAATCTCAAGAAAGAAGAATTCAAAAGGATCAGGTACGTTTAATTAAATAATTTTGATGATCCGAATACTTCTTATAGTGTAGAAACACTTGGATGAATTTTTTTATTGCATAAAAATCAAAAACTGGACATTCCATATGTTCAGAGTCCGGATCGGGCTTTACAGTCGAACATAGGTTAGTTCGTGCATAATTCTAGTCCGGACCCTGGGAATTTCAGTCCGGACCCCGAACGTGGAATTTGCAAGAAATGCATGAACAGTCCGGACCGTGGATTACAGTCCGGACCCCGAATGCCGTCTTTTCTGGAAATTGTCTGTTTCGCTGAGACAGTCCGGACCGCCAACTCCAGTCCGGACTGTCGTCCTGTAAAATTCTAGAAATGGTTAGTTTTTTATTCTTATCTTCTTCCACAAGTTTCTAACCTATAAATAGACCCTATATTTCATCTCTTAGGGTAATCCAAAAATATTCCATTAGAATCCGTATAATATTAAAAGACAATAAAAAATTACGGTTCTAAGAGGAAAAGATCCACATATAGAGAAGAAAGGAAATACTAGATTTAATCCTATGTTTCTTCATCTATATTGATTAATTTGATTCTAGGTTTTCTTACTCAGATTTTGAGTAGAATCAAATTAATGAATACTTAGATGGTATTTCCGATCTATTTCTAATCTAAGTATTCGGCGGATCATCACCACCCAAAAACAACGATTTACCCCAAAATCGGCGCGTGGACTCGCGTGGCCTTGTGGATTCAAGGTGCTACCGCTCTCGTGGATTCGGAGCGAGGTACGTTCGTGGACTCGAGACGTGCTACTGGGTGAAGACCGTGGATTCGGTCAGACGTCGTGGATTCGACGTTGGACGCCGTGGATTCGGCGTTGGGCGCAAATCGTGGATTCGAGACGCGTCGTGGAGCGAGCAGAGAAGATCTACTAGGAGCGTATGGAAAAGGTTGAGTCGTAAGTGTGTACGGTAAATCACCTTGTACGTGTTTTAATTCTAGTGGATTTCGCCGTGTTATCGGTCCCGTGATTTTTTACTCCTGTGACGGAGTTTTCCACGTAAAAATCTCTGCGTGTTATTTATTTTTCCGCATTGGGTTTTATATCGCAAAGATTTTTGAGTGTTTACTGTTTACACCTATTCACCCCCCTCTAGGTGTTTTTTTCTCCTATTTAGATCCAATTAATCTTAACCCAACAGTCGTTGACCAACATCCACAAAAGTACATCACCACTAGCAACTGACCAACGAGATAGTCAAGGAATAGGTGCGTAGAGCGCGAGTGTGTTTGGGGAAAAGGGGATAGAGTTCCGGTTTGTTCGCAGGTCATGGAGTAGGACCAGTTAGGTCTAGGGTTGACTTGGCTTCCTTGTGTACAGCGGATAATAGCCCAGACTAGGTCGTCAACTGATAATGCAGAGGCAGACGGAACAGTACCGACGGCTGCGGAGAATCAGCTTCTTCGGCAATAACTGCGAGAGATGGCCCAACAGCTAGCGGCCCTCACAGAACATGTACGTCAATTGACGCAGCAACCATCTACGTCAGTAGTGGTCGCCCGGGCCCCTCCACCCGGGCCAACTGCACCTACGACGGCACCGCCGGTAGTAGACGGCGAGACCACGACCGCCCCTCCTCAGACCGCGACAACCGGGGTACCGCTGGTTCAGCCTACAGCGCCTTTTGTAGCCCCAACGCCGGCGACTTCGGGACCTACGCCAGGAGCCACAGCCGAAGCCCCTTTGAGAGAGACTGTGATTTTACCCACCCCCGTAGAGCCCGCCGTCGCCGCAAGGGAAGCGTCTATTCAGCAGATCGAACGGGACAGGGTGAGAGCGAATTTGGCGGATTTCCGAAAATACGACCCACCTGTGTTTGAAGGAGAGACGACCGATCCGTGGGTTGTAGAAAAGTGGGTAGATACCATGGAAAAGCTTTTTGAAGATTTGTTGATGGAGGAATATGAACGGGTCCCCTTGGCCGTCCACTTCCTTGAGGGAAACGCCCGCATGTGGTGGAAGACAGTGCGCCCGGACGCCTCGAAGGGCACTGCCTTTCCATCATGGACTACGTTTCGAGAAAAGCTGTTTGGGGCGTTTTTCTCCAACAGCGTCAAACAACAGATGGAAGACGATCTGAAGCACATCAAGCAGGGGAGCAGGACGGTTATGGAGTACCAGCGGGAGTTTGTAAGATTGGTCAATTGCGTACCCTTTGTTATAAGGGACGATTCCCACAAGGCCCAACTCTTTGTGGATGGTCTGCGGAGTGACATCTTCCAGGTCGTACAAGCGGCGGACTTGAACACTTTCCAGAAGGTGGTCGACAGAGCCACCATAGTGGAGCGAGGATTTGCGGTTATGCGAGCCCGACGGGAGGGCTTTGAGCATGACAGGGACAGGAAGCGACCTCAGTCCTACTCTGGAGGAGGCTATTCCAGCGGAAGCCGACCCCCTAAACATGCGAGATCGCAACGAGGAACCAGGAGCGCACCGACGGGAGGACAAAAGCCGGTGGAGAAACCTTGCATCATTTGTGGTGGAGCACACCGAGTGAATGAATGTTCCAAGAGGCACGACCACTGCTTTCGTTGCGGCAAGCCGGGGCACTTCCGTTTCAACTGCCCCTTGAACACGGGAACAACATCCTCAGCAGCGTCTGCACCATCGCCGCAACAACAAGGACGGGGAAAAGCTCCTTCAGGATCGGCCACACGCCCACCAGCACCCCGACGGGAAGGGGAGGCACGGCCGCAATCAGGAGGGAAAGTCTACTCGATGACCCACCAGGAGACGGACCCACCGGAGGGCGTGGTAGCAGGTATTACTCTAGTCTCAGATTATCGCGCTAGAACCCTTTTGACACTGGAGCATCCCACTCGTTCATGTCTCGTGAGTTCGCATGTACTCATGATTTTGAGGGGACACCTCTTCGTAGTATAATGTTGGTTTTGACCCCTGGGGGACCCTCAGAAGCGAATAATTTTGTACCTTCCTGCCCGATAAGGTTAGGAAGGCTACAATGTCATTGGGATTTAGTAGTAATCCCGCTTAAGGAGTTCGATGTGGTACTCGGTATGGATTGGCTCACTAAGTACCAGGCGGTGATTGATTGTGAGAAGCGCCAGGTGCGGCTGCAGGAACCTGGCTTTCCGGATCACGTGTGCTTGGTATGTAAGAGCACCTCCTTCTCTTCTATTATCTCTGCGTCGCGGGCTAGGAAACTGATGGAGGGTGGATGTGTAGCATACATGGCCTCGGTGGACTTAGCGACTCGACCATCGGCACTGCTCTCGGATATCCCTATCGTAAGGGATTTTTCAGACGTTTTTCCGACCGAACTGTCCGGGATGCCCCCCGAGCGAGAAACTGAATTCACCATCGAGCTTCTCCCAGGTACGCAACCTATCACCAAGGCACCGTATCGAATGGCGTTTGCAGAATTAAGAGAGCTCAAGGCACAACTAGAAGATCATTTGGATAAGGGGTTCATCAGGCCAAGTGTGTCGCCTTGGGGCGCACCCGTTCTCTTCGTGCGGAAAAAGGACGGGAGTTTACGTCTGTGCATTGACTATCGGGAGATAAATAAGGTTACCGTGAAAAACAAGTACCCCTTGCCTCGGATTGATGACCTGTTTGACCAACTACAAGGAGCGACAGTGTTCTCGAAGATAGATTTGCAGTCCGGCTACCATCAGCTTAGAGTTCGAGGTGAGGATATACCTAAAACAGCCTTTCGAACTCGATATGGTCATTACGAGTTTACGGTTATGCCATTTGGACTTACGAACGCCCCAGCAGTGTTCATGGATATGACGAATAGGATATTCAAACCCTTTTTGGACCAATTTGTAGTGGTCTTTATTGATGACATTTTGGTCTACTCACGAACAAATGAGGAACATAAGGAGCATCTGCGAGTAATTCTCCAGACTCTCAGGGACCAAAAATTATTTGTTAAGCTCAAGAAGTGTGAGTTCTGGCTTCGTGAAGTGGACTTCTTGGGACACATAGTCTCAGCAACGGGAATTGCGGTGGATCCTAAGAAGGTGGAGTCAGTAGCTAACTGGCCCCGACCGACTACAGTAACGGAAATCCGCAGCTTCTTGGGTTTGGCAGGATACTATAGGCGCTTCGTGGAAGGTTTCTCAAAAATTGACACCCCTCTGAATCGTCTAACCCGGAAAGGAGAGAGATTTGTGTGGACGACTCAATGCCAGGAGAGCTTCGAGGAACATGAGGACAGGCTAACACGTGTTACGGCTTTTTGGTATTGGCATATTTCGTGAGTCAAGTCAGTGAGTTGAGTCAGAGTCTTAAAGGGATCAAATTGTCAATCAGCAATCAAAGACTTAGAGAAGATTCAACAAGAGCTCAAGTTGACACCCAGTGTCTTGAGTCTTGAAGATTGAAGTTGAAGAATTGTGGATCAGTTACATCAATCTCAAGAAGAAAGTATTCAAGAGGATCAGGTATGTTTAACTAAATAATTATGGTGATCCGAATACTTTCTTATAGTGTAGAAACACTTGGATGAACTTTTAATTGCATAATAATCAAAAACTGGTGTTCGGACTTGTTCAGGATCCGGATCAGAGCCAACGATCCGGATCCCGAAGGTTGTTGCTTCATACAAGACTTCGATCCGGATCCATGCAATTTCCGATCTGGATCCCGAATGTTAAGTTTTCTGATTTGTATGAACGATCCGGATCGGGCAATGCGATCCGGATCCCGAACCATGGTATTTCTGGAATCGTCAATCTCGTTACGACGATCCGGATCGCAGTAAATCCGATCCGGATCGCCGTCCTGAAAATTTCCAGATAAGGTAAGTTTTTGATTCTTATCTCTTTCCAAAGGTTTCTAAACTATAAATAGACACTTAGGGTTTCTCAAAAATGTGGGAGCTACGGCCGATCTTTTTATAAAACTCTTGAGAGCAACCCTAGAGGCGAGGTTTTCATCGTTCTTCTTTATAGCCTCTTTTAGGTCAATTCGATGGTTCTTTCAAGAACATATCTTTTGTCGAATTGATCTAATCTTTGCTTAGAGATTTCTTCTACGGTTCTTCATTGATAATCTAAGCAAAGGATCACCATCGAAGTCAATATTCTTATCGACTGAGTTTGCGTCGTGGATTCGACGTGGCATCGTGGATTCGGTGTGCTAAAGGCGTTTCGTGGATTCGAAGCGTGCGTTCGTGGATTCGAACGTGAGCAGTGGACGTGCAAAATCGGTGGAGCGCGAGGTCCAAGAAATTGAAGGAGGGGTTAAATCCGTGGAGACGGTAATCACCTTGTTATTCTTCTTTTCTTAGGGATTGTTATTGCGCGGATATCCAACCGGTCAGCGCGAGGTCCGAAGAAGCTGAAGGAGGGGTTGAGTCCGTGGAGTCGGTAATCACCTTGTTATTCTTCTATTCTTAGTGGATTGTTATTGCGTGTTGGTCCCGTGGTTTTTCTCCTGGATTGGAGTTTCCACGTAAATCTCGGTGTGCTGTTTTTATTTTCCGCATTGGTTTTTATTTTGCACTGAGATTGAGTTTTTAAGTATTACACCTATTCACCCCCCCCTCTAGTTGTTTGATAGTACCTATTTAGATCTTTCTGGGATTCACAACTCTACAATTGGTATCAGAGCGGGTTTTAGGTTTATCTATCATGTTGGGTGAAAGTGGTAATATTTATAGACCTCCTCTTTTTGATGGGACTAATTATGCTTATTGGAAAGTGCGGATGAGAGCTTTTCTCATCGCAATTGATGAGCGGGTATGGCAATCCGTGGAATGCGGTTGGGTGCATCCTGTTGAGGAAGTAGGAAATTCTACTACCCCAAAACCTCGCTCTAGATGGTCCAAATAGGAATTTGAAAGATCTTCTTACAATGGGAAAGGTATGAACGCTTTATTTAATTCTCTTTCCTCGACTGAGTTCACACGAATATCCGCGTGTGAAACCGCGAAGGAAATTTGGGATATTCTCAAAATTACACATGAGGGTACTAATCTTGTAAAAATTCAAAAGCTCCAGATGCTTACAAGTCAATTTGACTCTATTCATATGGAAGAGCATGAATTGTTTACAGATTATTACACAAGACTTCAAGATATAATCAACACTTGTGCTAATTTAGGAGAAAAGATCCCGGAGTCGAAAATTGTAAGAAAGATACTTCGGACTCTTCCGGAACGGTTTAGGGCAAAGGTTACCGCCATTGAAACCGTTAGTCATCCGGATGAGATGAGAGTAGAGGAATTAGTAGGTGCTTTGCAAACTTATGAAATGACTTTTTCTACTAATCAAGTTTCTTCCAAGTCTTCTTCTAAGCTTACAGGTATTGCATTCAAATCCACAAAGGAAGAAGATAGCGAATCAAGTTCCGACGATGAAATCTCTTTTGCCGATTTTGAAGAACAATTGGCGCGGATCACAAAGAAATTTCGTCGGAAATTTTGGAAGAATCGAACCGATGGATCTTCATCCACGAAACCATCTAAAGGATCATCGGGTTCTAAATCCTCTTACCTCAAAGGCGTTGCAAAACCTTCTAAAGAAAAAGAAAAAGATGATTTCGAAGGGGAAATCCAATGCTATCGATGCAAAGGCTACGGCCATTTTTCAACGGAATGTCCTTCTCCGAAATCATATAAAAAGAAGGCTTTGCAAGCAAAAACTTGGGACGATTCTACTTCTAATGAATCGACCTCAAGTAAAGAGGAAAAAGTCGTTGCCTTACATGCCTCTCATATTCCCTCTTCTAATGTTTGCTTATCATCTTTAATCACTGACTCTATTCCTTTGATTTTGCATGAAACATCAACATCCGGCGGAGAGTCATCAAGTGAGGGGGAGTCGGACGAAGAAGAACTCGTTGAGGCATACCAACAACTTCTTGCGGAATCTAAGAAGATGGTCAAGCATATCAAGAAGTTGAGGAAGCAACGACTTGAAAATCACGACGAGAATCATGCTTTAAAGATCAAACTTCATGATCTCGAGGAGGAACGAGAGCTTTTATTGGATAATAATAAAATCCTCCAAGAAAAGATAAATCAATCGGAAACGGTCGTTAATTCCCATATTAACAAGATTGATTTTCTTGAAAAGCAGTTTGAGGAAATTCATGTCACCAATCAAGCATTGACCAAGCAAGTTCATCAACTTGAATCCGACATACAAAGGATTTCAACCGGTTCCAAGAAACTTGAATGTATGTCCGGATTAGGTCAAACAAGTAAGGTTGGTTTGGGATTCAAAAAGAACCAAACTGTGAAGGCTTCAAGTTCCACAACTAAATTGAAAGGAAGAACTTGTCACCTATGTGGACTTGAAGGACATTTGGTGAAGGATTGCCCGAAAAAGAGAAAGAAAAATTCTTCGGCAACTTCATCTACGGAGCGAACTCAACGGAATCAAAAGACACATCAAGTCAAAGGAGTTCACTCAACCCACCAAAGGTCCGAGCCACATCATCAATCATACAAGTGGATCACTGCGAGGCAAAGACCTAAGATGGATCAACAGTCAAAGCGGACAACCCCCGGCCACAACGAATCAAGACAACCCAAAATCCAGCGATTTTGGATTCGGAAAGGTGATATCTTTCCTTGTCTTAAGTTCTAATTAGCTTATGACTGTATGTAATGCTTTGATCGGTTTTTCTTTCATATTGTTCTTGATCTTTGCATTACATGTTTTCAATGCTCTTCGTTTTTATGTTTTGTTTTTAAACAAAAGGTTTTTAACGAACAAGTGCATTGAATAAAAAAAAAAAAAAAAGGGTTTTCACTTTCATTCACTCCAAATTAATTTTATATGGATTATCAACTTTACTTCATAATCATAATCTTGAAGATACTTCATTATAGGAGTTTTTGATATTATAAGCATCAAATTTTAGAAATCATGTGTGATCTTCAGATGCTTAATCTATCTCGGTTGTGTGAGTTCTTTGTGATAAACATGAGACAACCGATTGACTAAAATTTGGGATTTAATTCTTTCACGTAAGAGATTGCCTTCTTACAAGGGTAAATAATTGAATTATGAAAGATGTGGAAAGAGTTACATCCGAAAGGAGTGTGAAAACTACCACCACATGCTGGAAAGAGCTGCCACCCCGGTCGTCCGGTTTGTGTGTGAAGCTACCACATGTTATGGATGCTTGATAGTATTTTATGAGAAAATCTTTAGTTGAAGCATTTGGAGATTTATATGCAAAACTCTTATATTTTGAACAATCTCCTGGTTGGTATAAGGTGGAATAGTTGAAAGATGCTCAAAGAGCCACCCTTAGGTATTTTAGTGCTTATCTCAAATTTGAAAGGGTAAGAAATCAAATTGATGTCATTTGGAAATCTCTGTAAGTCATCTTTGTAAATCCGTTACATCTTGATAGAGTTTGGATCTCAAGATTATTTTTGATGACTTGTGTTTGATGAATATAACATGAAAAACGGTTTATAATGTTTTACCTTTATTTTTCATGATTTTGGAGTAAATCTTTTTAATTTTGTGAAATTAATTGGATTGAATGACATCTGTGTGAATTCACTGTTTAAAGCACTTAAATTGATTTCTTGATGGAATACAAATCGGTATTTGAAAAGATTCTAAAATCTGGATTTGTTTCAAGAAATTATTTGATTTTTGCTTTCTGGTATAGGTACGGAATCTGCATTTTTGTTATATACCAGAACTGAGTTTTTATCTCTCTTTCTCTATGAACTAATATTGTTAGTGATTTACTTTTGTCTAGTATGTTCACTGTTTGACAATTTGTGACAAAAAGGGGGAGAAGAGAAATGATCGGAGATGAGATCATCAAGAGAGTACAAACGAAAATGAAAAAATGGGGGAGAACGGAAAATGATGATCGTATCACAAAGGGGGAGAACATAGATGCTCAAGAACATGGAGAACATGGAAAACATGTTAGAGATGCTCAAGATAGGGGGAGACAAAGAAAAAATTGAAAGAGCCGAAAAACAAAAGAACCAAAAGGAAGACGGATCAAATGTAGGATTTTAATTTCTAACAACTAACGTTTGATTTTGTTTGGAGTTTTGTTTTGCAGGAATTACATCACTTTAAGACTCCAAGTCCTAAGTCATAGAGTATGTTCTAGGACTGTTTGGTTCAAATGTAATTTTGTATTTATTGGATCTTTCACGCAAAGAAAATCAATGTTTTGGTGATGACATTGAGTTTCGATTTTTTGGTTTAAGATGAGTGACTTGAGCGCTTTTATGTATTTTTGGGTTTTGTCACGAAATTGCCAAAGGGGGAGATTGTTACGGCTTTTTGGTATTGGCATATTTCGTGAGTCAAGTCAGTGAGTTGAGTCAGAGTCTTAAAGGGATCAAATTGTCAATCAGCAATCAAAGACTTAGAGAAGATTCAACAAGAGCTCAAGTTGACACCCAGTGTCTTGAGTCTTGAAGATTGAAGTTGAAGAATTGTGGATCAGTTACATCAATCTCAAGAAGAAAGTATTCAAGAGGATCAGGTATGTTTAACTAAATAATTATGGTGATCCGAATACTTTCTTATAGTGTAGAAACACTTGGATGAACTTTTAATTGCATAATAATCAAAAACTGGTGTTCGGACTTGTTCAGGATCCGGATCAGAGCCAACGATCCGGATCCCGAAGGTTGTTGCTTCATACAAGACTTCGATCCGGATCCATGCAATTTCCGATCTGGATCCCGAATGTTAAGTTTTCTGATTTGTATGAACGATCCGGATCGGGCAATGCGATCCGGATCCCGAACCATGGTATTTCTGGAATCGTCAATCTCGTTACGACGATCCGGATCGCAGTAAATCCGATCCGGATCGCCGTCCTGAAAATTTCCAGATAAGGTAAGTTTTTGATTCTTATCTCTTTCCAAAGGTTTCTAAACTATAAATAGACACTTAGGGTTTCTCAAAAATGTGGGAGCTACGGCCGATCTTTTTATAAAACTCTTGAGAGCAACCCTAGAGGCGAGGTTTTCATCGTTCTTCTTTATAGCCTCTTTTAGGTCAATTCGATGGTTCTTTCAAGAACATATCTTTTGTCGAATTGATCTAATCTTTGCTTAGAGATTTCTTCTATGGTTCTTCATTGATAATCTAAGCAAAGGATCACCATCGAAGTCAATATTCTTATCGACTGAGTTTGCGTCGTGGATTCGACGTGGCATCGTGGATTCGGTGTGCTAAAGGCGTTTCGTGGATTCGAAGCGTGCGTTCGTGGATTCGAACGTGAGCAGTGGACGTGCAAAATCGGTGGAGCGCGAGGTCCAAGAAATTGAAGGAGGGGTTAAATCCGTGGAGACGGTAATCACCTTGTTATTCTTCTTTTCTTAGGGATTGTTATTGCGCGGATATCCAACCGGTCAGCGCGAGGTCCGAAGAAGCTGAAGGAGGGGTTGAGTCCGTGGAGTCGGTAATCACCTTGTTATTCTTCTATTCTTAGTGGATTGTTATTGCGTGTTGGTCCCGTGGTTTTTCTCCTGGATTGGAGTTTCCACGTAAATCTCGGTGTGCTGTTTTTATTTTCCGCATTGGTTTTTATTTTGCACTGAGATTGAGTTTTTAAGTATTACACCTATTCACCCCCCCCTCTAGTTGTTTGATAGTACCTATTTAGATCCTTGTGGATCCATAATAACTCTACAACACGGGCACCCATGCTTACATTACCGATACCCGGTGAGGATTTCGAGGTTTATTGTGATGCATCACGGAGCGGTCTTGGAAGTGTGCTGATGCAACAGGGAAAAGTCATAGCCTACGCATCAAGACAACTCAAGGATTATGAGCAAAACTACCCTACGCACGATCTGGAACTCACAGCGGTCGTTTTCGCTTTAAAACTTTGGAGACACTACCTTTCTGGAGCTTATTGCAACGTGTTTTCAGATCACCAGAGCCTTAAATATCTATTCACGCAGAAGGAATTGAACTTACGGCAAAGACGCTGGTTGGAGTTGTTGAAGGACTACGATTTGTCCATTCAATACCATCCCGGGAAGGCAAACGTAGTTGCCGATGCCTTGAGCAGGAAGGGTCAAACATAAGAGTTACCAGTGAACGCTATCACTCAGCAAGACCGTTTAATCGCGGATTTCTCACGGATGAGATTGGAGGTTGTACCGGCGGGTGCAGTTTCGCGACTTTTGTCCCTGGTGGTCAAGCCTACCCTGTTTGAGAAAATCCTGGAAGGTCAGAAGACGGACGCTCAACTACAGTTTGTACGGGACAAGATTCCTTCGGACCGAGAGGGCGACTTTTCGATTGGCACGGACGACGCAATACGGTTCCGAGGACGAATTTGCGTGCCCGATCTACCAGAGTTGAAGGATGTGATATTACCAGAGGCGCACTATGCTCCCTATGCGGCGCATCCTGGTGGCACAAAGATGTACAAAAACCTTAAGCAGACTTTTTGGTGGCCTAAATTAAAGGGGGATGTAACGCAGTTCGTCGCACGCTGTTTGGTTTGCCAACAGGTAAAAGCCGAACACCAGCGCCCGGCGGAAAAACTGCAACCACTACCAATGCCAGAGTGGAAGTGGGAGCGAATAACCATGGATTTATTCACTGGATTCCCGCGATCGCAGCAGGGTCACGACGCGATCTGGGTCATAGTGGATCGATTGACGAAGACGGCTCATTTCCTACATGTTCATACGACGTGGACACGTGACCGCTTGGCGCAGGTTTACATCAACGAGGTGGTGAGATTGCATGGGGTGCCGGCATCGATTACTTCGGACAGAGACACTCGGTTTGTGTCAAACTTTTGGCAGAGTTTGTCGGGTTATGTGAATAATGATCTAAATAGGGGAAAAAAACACCTAAAGGGGGGGTGAATAGGTGTAAACAATAAACACTCAAAAAACTTTGCGCAATAAAACCCAATGCGGAAATGAAAAATAACACGCAAGATTTTTACGTGGAAAACTCCAAAACCAGGAGTAAAAAACCACGGGACCGATAACACGGTGAAATCAACTAAGATTATAACACGTACAAAGGTGATATAACGCACTCACAGACGACTCAACCTTTTTCCATACGCTCCGAGTTGATCTTCTCCGCTCGCTCCGCAACGCTCCTCGAACCCACGATTTGCGTCCAACGCCGAATCCACAGCGTCTGACCGAATCCACGGTCTTCACCCAGTAGCACGTCTCGAATCCACGAACGTACCTCGCTCCGAATCCACGAGAGCGGTAGCACCTTGAATCCACAAGGCCACGCGAGTCCACGCGCCGATTTTGGGAAAATCGTTGTTTTTGGGTGGTGATGATCCGCCGAATACTTAGATTATAAATAGATCGGAAATACCATCTAAGTATTCATTAATTTGATTCTACTCAAAATCTGAGTTTGAAACCCTAGAATCAAATCAATCAATATAGATGAAGAAACATAGAATTAGATCTATTGATTTCCTTTCTTCTCTATAGGTGGATTTTTCTTTTTATGGCCGTATTTGAATTTATTCGGCTTGCCCTAGAAAATGAATCATAGGGTCTATTTATAGGTTAGAAACCGTTGGAAGAGGATAAGGATAAAAAACTAACCTTTTCTGGAATTTTACAGGACGACGGTCCGGACTGGAATTATGGCGGTCCGGACTGTCGTAACGAGACAGACTATTTCCAGAAAAATAAACGTTCGGGGTCCGGACTGAAATGCCTGATCCGGACTGTTCATACATTTCAGCAAAACCTATGTTCGGGGTCCGGATAAGAAATGGCTTGGATCCGGATTGTTCATATATTTCAGCAAAACCCATGTTCGGGGTCCGGATCAGAAATGGCTTGGATCCGGACTGGATTTGCATATGAACAAACACCGTTCGGGATCCGGACTGCCGTGCCTGATCCGGATCCTGAACATGTCCCATGTCCAGTTTTTGATTTTTATGCAATTAAAAATTCATCCAAGTGTTTCTACACTATACGAAGTATTCGGATCAACAAAAATAATTAGTTAAACGTACCTGATCCTTTTGAATTCTTCTTTCTTGAGATTGAGGTATATGATCCAAACTTCTTCATCTTCAATCTTGAAGACTTAAAACTTTCACGAAATACGCCAAAACAAATTCCTTAACAATCTCCCCCTTTGGCGGTTTCGTGACAAAACACAAATCCACTCAAGAAAATTCAAAAAAAAAAAATATTTTTGTTGCTATCACCATACAACAAAAATTTACAAAGGAGATCCAAAATTAAATACATGAGATAAACTCCTAAAATAAACTCTAGACTTAGACATCTGTACTCTCTGCAAAAAGAAATCATTCTTGACAAAAAAAATCGTTAGATACCTCAAGAATATTTAGCATTCAAAACCTAACAGAGATAGAGTTTATGCTCACCATGACATTCACGAATTCAGATATGTAATAAGATCACAATCAAACATCGACATATCTTCTAAGCAATAAAATTCCAAATGTCATAACTTTGTTAGTAATCAAACAACTTGTTAGTAATATTACATGGCCAAATAGTTAGTCGAATAGTTAGTCGAGACATGCATGCAATCACAATACAAAACCAAAAGTTGTGATACTTACCTTTCAAGGTTCAAAGTTGTTCAAAGTTTAACGTTCTTCTCACAAACCATTGTTCATCTCTCTCTCCCCCTTTTTGTCACAAAATAAGCCAAAATCGCAAAAATTGGAGAGTTAAGAGTTCAAAAATAAAATTCCAAAGATAAGAACTAAAACTGAAAAACTGAAAACTAAACCTGCACGGAAAAACTGAAAATTAATCATCGGAGCCTGAATCATCTGAGGTGCTACATCCCAGTTTGTTCAAAATGCCTTTAAGCATTTCCGAAATCTTAGAACATTCCTGTTTCATCTTATGTATGTCCGTGGACATCTTTCTTAGTTCCATTGCCAGTTTCTCTTGTTTGATGGAAGACAATAAGTTTGCTTTTCGGTCGTTTCTTCTGGAGGTTGAAGGACGTTGTGTGAATGCTGACGGCGCAGTTTGACGTTCATTCCAAGGAGATCTTCTTGGCAGAGAATGTGAACTGTCGAGAGGTTCATTGATTTGAATTCCACTGCCTCGTGAATTCTTTTTCCTTGTGTACTGCTTGATTGTTGAGGAAGACTTCATCAGCTTCTTGTTCTTTAGATAAAACCTATTTTCGTCATCAATAGCTTGTTGTACTTCATTAAGAAATGTGTCCCAATCTTCTTCGTCTTCTGATTCAGTTTCAATTTGAGGGATATTCTTCGTTTCCTTTTGACATGGTTCAGCTTGTTCCTTTTTCAAAGATGCTCGAGTTCTAACCATTGTCACAATTAGCGCAATAATCTAAGCAAAGGCTATTGTAGCTAGTGCTCAGGTACAAGACAAACCTGCGAGCAATACCTCAAAAACACAAAAAATTGTTTATTTTCAAAAATTTGAAAAAATTGTACCTAAACAATCATTATCATGTAGAGAGACTAGGTATCAAATTAGTTTTGCCAAAAGAATTTTGAAAATAGATCAATCCCATGATTTTCAAAAATTCCTCTTATATGCCCTAAAACCGAAATTTTAGAAATCGAAGCCTAAAAATCTGTTAATCAGGAGAATACCTAGCATATAATCAAAACTAATCTACCCAGAGTTCTTATTTCAAAAGAAATTTGACCAAAAACCAATCCAAAACGAAAAAGATACAAAATTTCCATCACGTTTTGAGGAAAAACATCAAAAACTGTGAAAAACCGAGATTTTGATCACAAGAACTCACTTTGAATCGAAGAAGATAGGTTGGGAAGGCTCCAAATCGATTGTTTTCTAGAGAGAGAAGGTCTGGAGACTTAGAAACAAAAGATTGAAGGAAGAAGAAATCAAAACCCTTTTGTTCTATATAAAACCCTAGCCGCGGTCCGGATCGGATCGTGAATCCAGTCCGGATCGGCTACCCGCAGGGAATACCTGCATTCGGGATCCGGATCGGCTTGTCCAGTCCGGATCGGCTCCAAACTTTTTCTTCAGAAAAATTCTGAAAAATTCTAGAAAATCCAGAAAAAGATTGTAAGCACTTATACATGTCAACTTTAAATAAAAATCATCGTTTCATGTCATGAGAAATAGATTATGTTAAATCTATCATTAATATCCAAATAATGAAACAGAAATTTATAAAAATTAAATCCCTTAAAGTTGAACAAGTTCAATTACATCTATCACGATCTTATGAGTAATGCCTTTATCAAATCATCAATTTGGTAAAGAAAATGAAATACCAAGATCAATAGATGTTTGAAATCCCAGATACGTTAGATAATATATCTAGTCAAATTATTGTAAGGAGTGGCTCTTTGAGCATCTTTCAATAAAATCCCCACCTTATACCAACCTTGGAATTTGACAGAGTCAAGTATTCCAAAAAGCATTTTATTTAATCAACTCGAACAACCATGCTTGGTATACATGTGGTAGCTGCACACAGTACTCGGACGACCGAGGTGGTAGCTCTTTCCTCCATGTGGTGGTAGTTTTCACACTCCTCATTGGGATGTAACTCTTTCCACATCTTTTGAGCATAACAATTTTCATTAACTCCCCCTCAAATGGCTATCAATTATTTAAAATATAAAGTATTTAACCAAAAATTGATCTCAATTTCATACTCAACTCAATTGTCAAATAAGATAAAAGCTAAACCAAGAGATCATTTGAGAGAGAAATTGGCTTTGATCAAAACAAAGATGATTTAATTAACATAAATGATCATTGCATCAAATGAATTATTATGATATTCAAAACATAATAAATTTCTAAATAAACGAAAAGATGCTATTAAAGTCAATAATACACATGCTCAATTAATGTTCTATGTCTAAGCATAGATAATGAACAAAAACACAAAAACAAAACCTAACCTAAGCAATGATTTCAAATGGAATTATTTCAAGGAAAGCATTCCAATTGCTTTACGCAAATGAATAAATCGTTTTAGATCCAAAGGTTTTGTTAAGATGTCAGCTAATTGATCCTCAGTTGAAATGTAGGAAATTTGAAGAACATTTGATTCAACTAGCTCTCTTAGAAAATGATATCTAAGTTCAATGTGTTTTGTTCTCGAGTGGAACACAGGGTTTTTAGAAATGTTTATAGAGCACTTGTGTTGTCACAAAGAATCGTTACCGAAGTTGCTGAAATTCGAAAGTCGCTCAACACACTTTTCATCCAAATGAGTTGGGTTGAACAACTACCTGCTGAAATATATTCCGCTTCGGCAGTCGAGAGTGCAATGCTGTTTTGCTTTTTACTATGCCATGCAACAAGGCAATGGCCAAGATAAAAACATGCACCACTCGTGCTCTTCCGATCATCCCCAGATCCTGCCCAATCGGCATCTGAATATCCTATAATGTCAAGCATTGTTCCCATAGGATACCAAATTCCGAAATTCAAAGTTCCTTTGATGTACCGGATGATCCTTTTCTCCGCTTTCAGGTGAACCTCATTTGGTGCTGATTGATATCTCGCGCAAATCCCAACACTAAAGGATATATCCGGGCGACTAGCTGTAAGATAGAGTAGACATACTATCATGCTGCGATAATGCTTTTCGTCTACACTCTTACTAAGAGATTCACTTTCTAATCCCTTATTGCTAGTTCCCATAGGAGTCGGAAAATCTTTAGAGTTTTCTAAATCGAATTTCTTCACCAACTCCCTTGCATACTTGGATTGACACAAATGAATGCCATCATCATTTTGTTTCACTTGTAATCCAAGAAAGTATGTCAGTTCGCCCATCATTGACATCTCAAATTCGCTTTCCATGGTTTCAGCGAATTTAGAAGCATCATTGTCTCTAGTTGCCCCAAATACGATGTCATCGACATAGATTTGTGCCACAATGAAATTATCCTGATAATGCTTCACAAAGAGAGTCCGGTCAGCTCCCCCTCGAGTATAGCCATTTTCTAATAGGTGCTTTGTCAACCTTTCGTATCACGCTCGCGGTGCTTATTTTAGACAGTAAAGGGCCTTTTTCAAACGAAAAACATGGTTAGGTTGTTTACAGTCTACAAAACCTTTCGGTTGGGCCACATAAACTTCCTCATTTAAAAACCCATTTAAAAATGCGCTCTTGACGTCCATTTGAAAGAGTTTGATTTTAAAATGACAAGCAATAGCGAATAAAATACGAATTGACTCGAGTCTAGCTACCGGGGCGAATGTTTCATCAAAGTCTATACCTTCTATTTGAGAGTAGCCTTGAGCAACTAAGCGTGCTTTATTCCTGATGATGGTACCATCCTCATTTTTCTTATTCTTAAAAATCCATTTAGTACCGATCACGTTGTGTTGCTTCGGAGGCTTTGTTAATTCCTAGACTTTGTTTCGTTCGAACTGATGGAGCTCTTCCTGCATAGCTTCAATCCAGTAGTCATCCTGAAGAGCTTCATCGATGTTCTTTGGTTCAATCATGGAGACGTAGCATGCGACTCCACAAACCAACTGTCTTCGAGTTCTAACTCCTTCTTGTGGGTCTCCAATAATGTTAGATTCCGGATGATCCTTGGAGATGCGTAACGTTTGCGGTAACGGAGTAGTCGGAGGTACATGTGATAATTCCTGCACATTTGATAAACTTGAAGAACCATTAGATGCATCAACTTTATTGAAAGAGTTATTACGAGAAGATGCATTTACAGGAGTATCATCATCTAGAGACATATCAAGGGTAGATTTATCTGATGCAAAGTGGAAAGCTTCATCTACTTTAACATTTATAGATTCTATCATCGTTTTAGATTCCAAGTTAAATACCCGATATGCTCTACTGTTAGTAGAATAACCCATGAAAATTCCTTCGTCGCTTCGAGAGTCGAACTTACCAAGGTTTTCGCGATCACGCAGAATAAAACATCGACTTCCAAAGATACGAAAATATTTGATATTCGGTTTTCTACTAAACCACAGCTCATATGGTGTATTTAAAGTTCCAGGGCGCAAATACACTCGATTAATTACATAGACGGCGGTGTTCACAGCTTCAGCCCAAAAATATAACGGTAAATTCCGGCTATGAAGCATCACACGCGCCATCTCTTGAACAACCCTGTTTTTGCGCTCAACAACACCATTCTGCTGAGGTGTATAGGGTGCTGAGAATTCATGTTTTATCCCATTGGAAGTGCAAAAATCAATGAATTTAGAATTAATGAATTCTCCACCTCTATTACTTCGAACACGAACGATCTTTTCATTTCTTTCATTCATAATACGATGACAAACCTCATGAAAAGAGTCGAAAGTATCCGCTTTCTCTTTTAAAAAAGTTACCCATGAATACCTAGAGAAATCATCAACCAAAAGAAAAATATACCATTTACCTCCCAAAGATGGTTGACGAATCGGCCCCATTAAATCCATATGCAGTAATTCCAAGGGCCGTTTGGTACCGACGTGGTTCAAGTTCTTGTGTGCAACTCTTGATTGTTTTCCCTTTTGACAACCACCACACACAATGTTTTCTTTAAATAAAAGTTTAGGAACCCCCTTAACCACGTTTTTATTTGAAATCCTTGCTAGTTCTTTAAAATTCATGTGACCTAGTCTTTCATGCCAAACAGTTTCATTATCCAAAGAAACTAGGTTACATTTTTCAGAAACTTTATTTGAAACAACATAGCAATTATTTTCCGATCTAACCCCTTTTAAAAAGAATACCTGGTCCTTATCAGTTACAACACATTCTACAGAAGAAAAATTAACTGAGAACCCATTGTCACAAAGTTGACTTATACTAATGAGGTTAGTCTTTAGGCCTTCAACAAATAAAACATTGTTCAAAACCGGGCCTTCAGGAATAGCGATTGTTCCCTTTCCAACAATTTTGGAAGAACGACTGTCTCTGAAAACAACATGTCCTCCGGAGATTTTCTCTAAAGTTTGAAAACTGTTTTTGTCACCGGTCATGTGACGGGAACAACCACTATCCAAATACCAAGACGAATTATCATAAGCGTGTAAAGAAGTATGAACAACAAGACAAGGGAAGATTTCACCTTTGCGTACCCAAACCTTTTGAGTTTTGGAGTACGTCGGAAATGATTGTGAAGTTGATACCTTTGGTGAAAGCGTCTTGATTGATCCATCGCTTTTTCCTGACGTCGTCGTCTTGTTTGATGTACTACCAATGCTCTTTCCTTTTGAAAGATCCTTCTTTGATTTGCGGGGAGTGAACTCATTGGTAGTAGTTGCAAGATGTGCTTGATTTGATCTTTGCGCTCCATTCTTGCAATTTCTTCTTATGTGCCCTGCATAACCACAACGAAAATATACCTTTGTTCTTGACGATCCCGAAGAGGGTGAGGTAGGATTGTTGTCGTTGTATGCTGAGAATTCCGTCGTCGGAGGAGGAGTTACCGACTGGGGCACAAAAACTGTTCCACTCGAACTAGGAATGTCTCCAGTTTGAGTGTATCCGAGGCCGAATCGGTTTGTTTGACCAAGACCAAGTAATTTATCCAACTTGCTCCTTCCAGAAGAGAATCTCTTTAAATCATCCTTGAGTTGGAAAATAGTCTTTGTCATCTCCATTTTTTCTTATCGGGCCTCGGTGTAGAGCTTCAAGAGTAACCCACTTTGTCAATCATTGTTACATGTATCTTCTCGAAATGCTCATTTTTCTCTTGAAGTGAAGCATTTGCTTTTATCAGGTTATCCCTTTCCACTTCAAGACCGGTCGAGAGAGAAGTTACCCTTTTTACTTCTTCTTCGAGATCCTGCAATCTCCCTCTCAACCCCTTATTTTGCTTAGCCAGTTTCTTTGAATCCCTCAAAAGTCTGTGGTAGACTAGAGCAAAATCTTCACCTTCAGAGTTACTCGATTCATCGTCCGTTGCAGTTTTTTTAACCTGGGAGGAGTTGGACAATGAGTCGGATGTACTTGCCATTAAGCATATGAAGGGTGAAGATGTGGACGCGTGGAATGCCATTGCGTTGTTCTCTTCATCACTTGAAGATGACTCATTTGACGTTGAGGTGTCATCCCAAGTGACGGCTTGCATCGCCTTCTTTTTGGACGGATTCTTATTTGGACACTCTGTTGAGATATGGCCGTATCCTCGGCACTTGAAGCATTGGACTTGTGATTCTGAGCTTTTCTTATCCTTTGAAAAACTTTCTTGCTTTCTTGACTTTTGGCTTGAAAACCTTTGCCTTTCTTCCACTTTCCGCAGGATGGAGTTTTACTAGAATTACCCCTTCGAAAGTTTCGGCAAAAATTTCTTGTCAAGAGAGCAAGCTGCTTCTCAAAGTCCTCCATAGATAGGTTCTCGTCATCGCCTGAGGAGGATGAATCAGCGTCTTCTTCTTTTGTAGTTTTCAACGCAAAACCTGAAGACTTAGAAGTAGATGCTTTTCCAGAAGAATAGTTAGTAGAAAATGTCATTTCATATGTTTGTAATGAACCAACTAATTCTTCTACACGGATTTCGTCCGGGTGTTTAATAGTTTCAATGGCCGTAACCTTGAAACGAAATCTTTCAGAAAGAGTTTTTAAGATCTTTCTTACAATTTTAAATTCTGGAATCTTCTCTCCCAAGTTAGCACATGTGTTTACGATGTCTTGCAATCGTGTATAGTAGTCTGTGAATGATTCATTTTCTGCCATGAAAATAGAGTCAAATCTGCTCGTAAGCATTTGCAGCTTTTGAATCTTCACAAGGTTAGTTCCCTCATGTGTAACTTGAAGAACATCCCAGATTTCTTTCGCAGTCTCACATGATGAGACGCGAGAGAATTCAGTTTGAGACAAGGCATTGAATAAAGCATTGATTCCTTTGCCATTGTAAGAAGATAAGTCTATCTCTTCCTTGGTCCATTTCGATCTAGGTTTGATGGTGTGAACATCAACAATAACTTCAATTGGATTTGACCATCCTAACTCGATAGATTGCCACACCCGTTCGTCGACGGAAATAAGAAATGCTTTCATCCGTACTTTCCAGTAGGCATAATTTGTTCCATCGAAAAACGGGGGTCTGTTGATGTTTCCACCTTCAGCCATTGTTTACAACCCTATTCCCGCTCTGATACCACATGTCGGGTTATGTGAATAATGATCTAAATAGGGGAAAAAACACCTAGAGGGGGGGTGAATAGGTGTAAACAATAAACACTCAAAAATCTTTGCGCAATAAAACCCAATGCGGAAATGAAAAATAACACGCAAGATTTTTACGTGGAAAACTCCAAAACCAGGAGTAAAAAACCACGGGACCGATAACACGGTGAAATCAACTAAGATTATAACACGTACAAAGGTGATATAACGCACTCACAGACGACTCAACCTTTTTCCATACGCTCCGAGTTGATCTTCTCCGCTCGCTCCGCAACGTTCCTCAAATCCACGATTTGCGTCCAACGCCGAATCCACAGCGTCTGACCGAATCCACGGTCTTCACCCAGTAGCACGTCTCGAATCCTCGAACGTACCTCGCTCCGAATCCACGAGAGCGGTAGCACCTTGAATCCACGAGGCCACACGAGTCCACGCGCCGATTTGGGAAAATCGTTGTTTTTGGGTGGTGATGATCCGCCGAATACTTAGATTAGAAATAGATCGGAAATACCATCTAAGTATTCATTAATTTGATTCTACTCAAAATCTGAGTTTGAAACCCTAGAATCAAACCAATCAATATAGATGAAGAAACATAGAATTAGATCTATTGATTTCCTTTCTTCTCTATAGGTGGATTTTTCTTTTTATGGCCGTATGTGAATTTATTCGGCTTGCCCTAGAAAATGAATCATAGGGTCTATTTATAGGTTAGAAACCGTTGGAAGAGGATAAGGATAAAAAACTAACCTTTTCTGGAATTTTACAGGACGACGGTCCGGACTGGAATTATGGCGGTCCGGACTGTCGTAACGAGACAGACTATTTCCAGAAAAACAAACGTTCGGGGTCCGGACTGAAATGCCTGATCCGGACTGTTCATACATTTCAGCAAAACCCATGTTCGGGGTCTGGATCAGAAATGGCTTGGATCCGGACTGTTCATATATTTCAGCAAAACCCATGTTCGGGGTCCGGATCAGAAATGGCTTGGATCCGGACTGGATTTGCATATGAACAAACACCGTTCGGGATCCAGACTGCCGTGCCTGATCCGGATCCTGAACATGTCCCATGTCCAGTTTGTTGATTTTTATGAAATTAAGAAGTCATCCAAGTGTGTCTACACTATACGAAGTATTCGGATCAACAAAAATATTAGTTAAACGTACCTGATCCTTTTGAATGCTTCTTTCTTGAGATTGAGGTATATGATCCAAACTTCTTCATCTTCAATCTTCAAGACTTAAAACTTTCACGAAATACGCCAAAACAAATTCCTTAACAGAGTTTGCAGCGGGCTCTGGGGACCAAATTGCACTTTAGCACAGCTTTCCACCCCCAGAGTGACGGACAGTCGGAACGGGTGATCCAAATCCTTGAAGATATGCTCCGCGCATGCGTGCTCGATCTGGGTGAGGGATGGACACGCTACCTACCTCTTGTGGAGTTTGCTTACAACTACAGTTACCAGGCCAGCATTCAGATGGCGCTGTACGAAGCATTGTACGGGCGTCGATGTCGTTCCCCTATTTGTTGGGATGATTTAGGGGAACGGAAGTTCCTGGGACCAGACTTAGCAGAAGAGACCGAGGCAAAGGTGTGCCTCATCAGACAGCGTTGTTGACCGCCCAGAGTCGGCAGAAGAGTTATGCAGACCGAAGACGTCGTGACTTAGAGTTTCAGATTGGGGAGCACGTGTTGCTCCGGGTCTCGCCATCCAAGGGGATCAAACGGTTCGGCTTGCGGGGCAAATTGAGCCCGCGATTTGTTGGACCTTTTGAAATCCTGGAGCGCATTGGCCCGGTAGCTTATTGTTTTGCTTTGCCGCCAAACCTCGATCGGGTGCACAACGTTTTCCATATTTCGATGCTCCAGAAATACCTCCCCGATCCATCGCATGTTCTTGATGCTTTTGCTATTGAGCTTCGAGAGGACTTGAGCTTTGATGAGACACCGATGCGAATTTTGGCACGGGAAGACAAAAAGTTGCGCAACCTGGTGATCCCCTATGTGAAGGTGCTGTGGAGTAATCATGAAGAGCATGAAGCGACTTGGGAGTTAGAATCAAAGATGAGAGAGTGTTTACTGATTTATTTAGCACGGGTTGATGTTAAGTTTCGAGGACGAAACTTTTTAAGGGGTGTGTGATGTAGTATCATGACTTTTTCTGTCTTCTTTTATTTCCTTTTAATAAATTAGTTTATTAGGGGAAATAAGTTATCAAGTTTTCCTGGGTAGACCGTCGTGGTTTGCGGATATTGTTCCATGATAGAGCCCGAGAAACGGTGAACGGCGGAGCGACCGGATCCGAAATCCGACTTACGGATCTCCCGATGGAGTCTTTTCTGTTAACGGGTACGATGGGATAAGTCGAACCCATTAAGGCGTTGGTGCATCAATATCCGCGCCGACTAGTTTAGAACTCGGCTTAGGTGGCACTCTTATCTAGAGGTTTGTTAGAGAATCCCGTTTATCGCATTTCGGGATTTTTGTTGTACGTACGAGAAAAGAAAACCCTAATCGGAGAGAAAAAAGAGAAAAGGAAAGCGGAACCAGAATCTTCTTCGATCGACGTGCCGGAAGCCGGGAACGAGACGTTACCGTCGGTGGGGGAGCGGGTCCGGATCCTCACCACCGTGAGGAACGGGAACGGATCATCTTCTCCAATAGATCGAAGTAAGCGACGTTAGTTTTGGTTTTCGTCGTTCTTGATTGGGTTTTCATGGGCTTAAAGGGTTCGCCGTTCGTCGTTCGCCGCCGCGCCCCTCCGCCACTGCACCTCCGCCCCAGGCGGGGCCGCACCACCTACGGTGCGGCGTGCCGCGCACGGGCCGGCGCCACGCGGGGCCGCACCACATACGGTGCGGCACGCCGCGCGGGGCCGCCCGCCCTTGCCGCCGCGCAGGAGCTGCCTGCATGCAGTGCGCGCCG
>CM055077.1:7604279-7719409 GCA_029204045.2 Tillandsia leiboldiana | reverse complement strand
TTTTTAATTGCTAATAATCAAAAACTGGTGTCGACTTGTTTCAGGATCCGGATCAGAGCCAACGATCCGAGCCCGAAGTTGTTGCTTCTACAAGACTTCGATCCGGATCCATGCAATTTCCGATCTGGATCCCGAATGTTAGTTTTTCTGATTTTTTTGTTTTGTTTTTTTGTATGAACGATCCGGATCGGGCAATGCGATCCGGATCCCGAACCATGGATTTCTGGAATCGTCAATCTCGTTACGACGATCCGGATCGCAGTAAATCCGATCCGGATCGCCGTCCTGAAAATTTCCAGATAAGGTAAGTTTTTGATTCTTATCTCTTTCCAAAGGTTTCTAAACTATAAATAGACACTTAGGGTTTCTCAAAAATGTGGGAGCTACGGCCGATCTTTTTATAAAACTCTTGAGAGCAACCCTAGAGGCGAGGTTTTCATCGTTCTTCTTTATAGCCTCTTTTAGGTCAATTCGATGGTTCTTTCAAGAACATATCTTTTGTCGAATTGATCTAATCTTTGCTTAGAGATTTCTTCTATGGTTCTTCATTGATAATCTAAGCAAAGGATCACCATCGAAGTCAATATTCTTATCGACTGAGTTTGCGTCGTGGATTCGACGTGGCATCGTGGATTCGGTGTGCTAAAGGCGTTTTCGTGGATTCGAGCGTGCGTTTCGGATTCGAACGTGAGCAGTGGACGTGCAAAATCGTGGAGCGCGAGGTCCAAGAAATTGAAGGAGGGGTTAAATCCGTGGAGACGGTAATCACCTTGTTATTCTTCTTTTCTTAGGGATTGTTATTGCGCGATATCCAACCGGTCAGCGCGAGGTCCGAAGAAGCTGAAGGAGGGGTTGAGTCCGTGGAGTCGGTAATCACCTTGTTATTCTTCTATTCTTAGTGGATTGTTATTGCGTGTTGGTCCCGTGGTTTTTCTCCTGATTGGAGTTTCCACGTAAATCTCGGTGTGCTGTTTTTATTTTCCGCATTGGTTTTTTATTTTGCACTGAGATTGAGTTTTTAAGTATTACACCTATTCACCCCCCCCTCTAGTTGTTTGATAGTACCTATTTAGATCCTTGTGGATCCATAATAACTCTACAACACGGGCACCCATGCTTACATTACCGATACCCGGTGAGGATTTCGAGGTTTATTGTGATGCATCACGGAGCGGTCTTGGAAGTGTGCTGATGCAACAGGGAAAAGTCATAGCCTACGCATCAAGACAACTCAAGGATTATGAGCAAAACTACCTACGCACGATCTGGAACTCACAGCGGTCGTTTTCGCTTTAAAACTTTGGAGACACTACCTTTCTGGAGCTTATTGCAACGTGTTTTCAGATCACCAGAGCCTTAAATATCTATTCACGCAGAAGGAATTGAACTTACGGCAAAGACGCTGGTTGGAGTTGTTTGAAGGACTACGATTTGTCCATTCAATACCATCCCGGGAAGGCAAACGTAGTTGCCGATGCCTTGAGCAGGAAGGGTCAACATAAGAGTTACCAGTGAACGCTATCACTCAGCAAGACCGTTTAATCGCGGATTTCTCACGGATGAGATTGGAGGTTGTACCGGCGGGTGCAGTTTCGCGACTTTTGTCCCTGGTGGTCAAGCCTACCCTGTTTGAGAAATCCTGGAAGGTCAGAAGACGGACGCTCACTACAGTTTGTACGGGACAAGATTCCTTCGGACCGAGAGGCGACTTTTCGATTGGCACGGACGACGCAATACGGTTCCGAGGACGAATTTGCGTGCCCGATCTACCAGAGTTGAAGGATGTGATATTACCAGAGGCGCACTATGCTCCCTATGCGGCGCATCCTGGTGGCACAAAGATGTACAAAAACCTTAAGCAGACTTTTTGGTGGCCTAATTAAGGGGATGTAACGCAGTTCGTCGCACGCTGTTTTTTTGCCAACAGGTAAAAGCCGAACACCAGCGCCCGGCGGAAAAACTGCAACCACTACCAATGCCAGAGTGGAAGTGGGAGCGAATAACCATGGATTTATTCACTGGATTCCCCGCGATCGCAGCAGGGTCACGACGCGATCTGGGTCATAGTGGATCGATTGACGAAGACGGCTCATTCCTCTACATGTTCATTACGACGTGGACACGTGACCGCTTGGCGCAGGTTTACATCAACGAGGTTGTGAGATTGCATGGGGTGCCGGCATCGATTACTTCGGACAGAGACACTCGGTTTGTGTCAAACTTTTGGCAGAGTTTGTCGGGTTATGTGATAATGATCTAAATAGGGGAAAAAACACCTAAAGGGGGGTGATAGGTGTAACAATAAACACTCAAAAACTTTGCGCAATAAAACCCAATGCGGAAATGAAAAATAACACGCAAGATTTTACGTGGAAAACTCCAAAACCAGGAGTAAAAACCACGGGACCGATAACACGGTGAAATCAACTAAGATTATAACACGTACAAAGGTGATATAACGCACTCACAGACGACTCACCTTTTTCCATACGCTCCGAGTTGATCTTCTCCGCTCGCTCCCAACGCTCCTCGAACCCACGATTTGCGTCCAACGCCGAATCCACAGCGTCTGACCGAATCCACGGTCTTACCCAGTAGCACGTCTCGAATCCACGAACGTACCTCGCTCCGAATCCACGAGAGCGGTAGCACCTTGAATCCACAAGGCCACGCGAGTCCACGCGCCGATTTTGGGAAAATCGTTGTTTTTGGGTGGTGATGATCCGCCGAATACTTAGATTATAAATAGATCGGAAATACCATCTAAGTATTCATTAATTTGATTCTACTCAAAATCTGAGTTTGAAACCCTAGAATCAAATCAATCAAATAGATGAAGAAACATAGATTAGATCTATTGATTTCCTTTCTTCTCTATAGGTGGATTTTTCTTTTTATGGCCGTATTTGAATTTATTCGGCTTGCCCTAGAAAATGAATCATAGGGTCTATTTATAGGTTAGAAACCGTGGAAGAGGATAAGGATAAAAAACTAACCTTTTCTGGAATTTTACAGGACGCGACGGTCCGGACTGGAATTATGGCGGTCCGGACTGTCGTAACGAGACAGACTATTTCCAGAAAAATAAACGTTCGGGGTCCGGACTGAAATGCCTGATCCGGACTGTTCATACATTTCAGCAAAACTATGTTCGGGGTCCGGATAGAAATGGCTTGGATCCGGATTGTTCATATTTCAGCAAAACCATGTTCGGGTCCGGATCAGAAATGGCTTGGATCCGGACTGGATTTGCATATGAACAAACACCGTTCGGGATCCGGACTGCCGTGCCTGATCCGGATCCTGAACATGTCCCATGTCCAGTTTTTGATTTTTATGCAATTAAAAATTCATCCAAGTGTTTCTACACTATACGAAGTATTCGGATCAACAAATAATTAGTTAAACGTACCTGATCCTTTTGAATTCTTCTTTCTTGAGATTGAGGTATATGATCCAAACTTCTTCATCTTCAATCTTGAAGACTTAAAACTTTCACGAAATACGCCAAAACAAATTCCTTAACAATCTCCCCCTTTGGCGGTTTCGTGACAAAACACAAATCCACTCAAGAAAATTCAAAAAAAAAAAATATTTTTGTTGCTATCACCATACAACAAAAATTTACAAAGGAGATCCAAAATTAAATACATGAGATAACTCCTAAATAAACTCTAGACTTAGACATCTGTACTCTCTGCAAAAAGAAATCATTCTTGACAAAAAAAATCGTTAGATACCTCAAGAATATTTAGCATTCAAAACCTAACAGAGATAGAGTTTATGCTCACCATGACATTCACGAATTCAGATATGTAATAAGATCACAATCAAACATCGACATATCTTCTAAGCAATAAAATTCCAAATGTCATAACTTTGTTAGTAATCAAACAACTTGTTAGTAATATTACATGCCAATAGTTAGTCGAATAGTTAGTCGAGACATGCATGCAATCACAATACAAACCAAAAGTTGTGATACTTACCTTTCAAGGTTCAAAGTTGTTCAAAGTTTACGTTCTTCTCACAAACCATTGTTCATCCTCTCTCCCCCTTTTTGTCACAAAATAAGCCAAAATCGCAAAAAATTGGAGAGTTAAGAGTTCAAAAAAAAATTCCAAAGATAAGAACTAAAACTGAAAAACTGAAAACTAAACCTGCACGGAAAAACTGAAAATTATCATCGGAGCCTGAATCATCTGAGGTGCTACATCCCAGTTTGTTCAAATGCCTTTAAGCATTCCGAAATCTTAGAACATTCCTGTTTCATCTTATGTATGTCCGTGGACATCTTTCTTAGTTCCATTGCCAGTTTCTCTTGTTTGATGGAAGACAATAAGTTTGCTTTTCGTTCGTTTCTTCTGGAGGTTGAAGGACGTTGTGTGATGCTGACGGCGCAGTTTGACGTTCATTCCAAGGAGATCTTCTTGGCAGAGAATGTGAACTGTCGAGAGGTTCATTGATTTGAATTCCACTGCCTCGTGAATTCTTTTTCCTTGTGTACTGCTTGATTGTTGAGGAAGACTTCATCAGCTTCTTGTTCTTTAGATAAAACCTATTTTCGTCATCATAGCTTGTTGTACTTCATAAGAAATGTGTCCCAATCTTCTTCGTCTTCTGATTCAGTTTCAATTGAGGATATTCTTCTTCGTTTCCTTTTGACATGGTTTCAGCTTGTTCCTTTTTCAAAGATGCTCGAGTTCTAACCATTGTCACAATTAGCGCAATAATCTAAGCAAAGGCTATTGTAGCTAGTGCTCAGTACAGACAAACCTGCGAGCAATACCTCAAAAACACAAAAAATGTTTATTTTCAAAAATTTGAAAAATTGTACCTAAACAATCATTATCATGTAGAGAGACTAGGTATCAAATTAGTTTTGCCAAAAGAATTTTGAAAATAGATCAATCCCATGATTTTCAAAAATTCCTCTTATATGCCCTAAAACCGAAATTTTAGAAATCGAAGCCTAAAAATCTGTTAATCAGGAGAATACCTAGCATATAATCAAAACTAATCTACCCAGAGTTCTTATTTCAAAAGAAATTTGACCAAAAACCAATCCAAAACGAAAAAGATACAAAATTTCCATCACGTTTTGAGGAAAAACATCAAAAACTGTGAAAAACCGAGATTTTGATCACAAGAACTCACTTTGAATCGAAGAAGATAGGTTGGGAAGGCTCCAAATCGATTGTTTTCTAGAGAGAGAAGGTCTGGAGACTTAGAAACAAAAGATTGAAGGAAGAAGAAATCAAAACCCTTTTGTTCTATATAAAACCCTAGCCGCGGTCCGGATCGGATCGTGAATCCAGTCCGGATCGGCTACCCGCAGGGAATACCTGCATTCGGGATCCGGATCGGCTTGTCCAGTCCGGATCGGCTCCAAACTTTTTCTTCAGAAAAATTCTGAAAAATTCTAGAAAATCCAGAAAAAGATTGTAAGCACTTATACATGTCAACTTTAAATAAAATCATCGTTTCATGTCATGAGAAATAGATTATGTTAAATCTATCATTAATATCCAAATAATGAAACAGAAATTTATAAAAATTAAATCCCTTAAAGTTGAACAAGTTCATTACATCTATCACGATCTTATGAGTAATGCCTTTATCAAATCATCAATTTGGTAAAGAAAATGAAATACCAAGATCAATAGATGTTTGAAATCCCAGATACGTTAGATAATATATCTAGTCAAATTATTGTAAGGAGTGGCTCTTTGAGCATCTTTCAATAAAATCCCACCTTATACCAACCTTGGAATTTGACAGAGTCAAGTATTCCAAAAAGCATTTTATTTAATCAACTCGAACAACCATGCTTGGTATACATGTGGTAGCTGCACACAGTACTCGGACGACCGAGGTGGTAGCTCTTTCCTCCATGTGGTGGTAGTTTTCACACTCCTCATTGGGATGTAACTCTTTCCACATCTTTTGAGCATAACAATTTTCATTAACTCCCCCTCAAATGGCTATCAATTATTTAAAATATAAAGTATTTAACCAAAAATTGATCTCAATTTCATACTCACTCAATTGTCAAATAAGATAAAAGCTAAACCAAGAGATCATTTGAGAGAGAAATTGACTTTGATCAAAACAAAGATGATTTAATTAACATAAATGATCATTGCATCAAATGAATTATTATGATATTCAAACATAATAAATTTCTAAATAAACGAAAAGATGCTATTAAAGTCAATAAGACACATGCTCAATTAAATGTTCTAGTTCTAAGCAATAGATAAGAACAAAACACAAAAAACCAAAACCTAACCTACCTAGCAATGATTTCAAATGGAATTATTTCAAGGGAAAGCATTCCAATTGCTTTACGCAAAGAATACATCGTTTTAGATCCAAAGGTTTTGTAAGATGTCAGCTAATTGATCCTCAGTTGAAATGTATGAAATTTGAAGAACATTTGATCAACTAGCTCTCTTAGAAAATGATATCTAAGTTCAATGGTGTTTTGTTCTCGATGGGAACACAGGGTTTTTAGAAATGTTTATAGAGCACTTGTGTTGTCACAAAGAACGTTACCGAAGTTGCTGAATTCGAAAGTCGCTCACACACTTTCACCAAATGAGTTGGGTTGAACAAACTACCTGCTGAAATATATTCCGCTTCGGCAGTCGAGAGTGCAATGCTGTTTTGCTTTTACTATGCCATGCAACAAGGCAATGGCCAAGATATAAAAACATGCACCACTCGTGCTCTTCCGATCATCCCCCAGATCTGCCCAATCGCATCTGAATATCCTATAAATGTCAAGCATGTTCCCATAGGATACCAAATTCCGGAAATTCAAAGTTCCTTTGATGTACCGGATGATCTTTTCTTCCGCTTTCAGGTGAACCTCATTTGGTGCTGATTGATATCTCGCGCAAATCCCAACACTAAAGGATATATCCGGGCGACTAGCTGTAAGATAGAGTAGACATACTATCATGCTGCGATAATGCTTTTCGTCTACACTCTTACTAAGAGATTCACTTTCCTTAATCCCTTAATTGCTAGTTCCCATAGGAGTCGGAAAATCTTTAGAGTTTTCTAAATCGAATTTCTTCACCAACTCCCTTGCATACTTGGATTGACACAAATGAATGCCATCATCATTTTGTTCTCACCTTGTAATCCAAGAAAGTATGTCCAGTTCGCCCCATCATTTGACATCTCAAATTCGCTTTCCATGGTTTCAGCGAATTTAGAAGCATCCATTGTCTCTAGTTGCCCCAAATACGATGTCATCGACATAGATTTGTGCCACAATGAAATTATCCTGATAATGCTTCACAAAGAGAGTCCGGTCAGCTCCCCTCGAGTATAGCCATTTTCTAATAGGTGCCTTTGTCAACCTTTCGTATCACGCTCGCGGTGCTTATTTTAGACAGTAAAGGGCCTTTTTCAAACGAAAAAACATGGTTAGGTTGTTTACAGTCTACAAAACCTTTCGGTTGGGCCACATAAACTTCCTCATTTAAAACCCATTTAAAAATGCGCTCTTGACGTCCAATTTGAAAGAGTTTGATTTTAAAAGTGACAAGCAATAGCGAATAAATACGAATTGACTCGAGTCTAGCTACCGGGGCGAATGTTTCATCAAAGTCTATACCTTCTATTTGAGAGTAGCCTTGAGCAACTAAGCGTGCTTTATTCCTGATGATGGTACCATCCTCATTTTTCTTATTCTTAAAAATCCATTTAGTACCGATCACGTTGTGTTGCTTCGGAGGCTTTGTTAATTCCTAGACTTTGTTTCGTTCGAACTGATGGAGCTCTTCCTGCATAGCTTCAATCCAGTAGTCATCCTGAAGAGCTTCATCGATGTTCTTTGGTTCAATCATGGAGACGTAGCATGCGACTCCACAAACCAACTGTCTTCGAGTTCTAACTCCTTCTTGTGGGTCTCCAATAATGTTAGATTCCGGATGATCCTTGGAGATGCGTAACGTTTGCGGTAACGGAGTAGTCGGAGGTACATGTGATAATTCCTGCACATTTGATAAACTTGAAGAACCATTAGATGCATCAACTTTATTGAAAGAGTTATTACGAGAAGATGCATTTACAGGAGTATCATCATCTAGAGACATATCAAGGGTAGATTTATCTGATGCAAAGTGGAAAGGCTTCATCTACTTTAACATTTATAGATTCTATCATCGTTTTAGATTCCAAGTTAAATACCCGATATGCTCTACTGTTAGTAGAATAACCCATGAAAATTCCTTCGTCGCTTCGAGAGTCGAACTTACCAAGGTTTTCGCGATCACGCAGAATAAAACATCGACTTCCAAAGATACGAAAATATTTGATATTCGGTTTTCTACTAAACCACAGCTCATATGGTGTATTTAAAGTCCAGGGCGCAAATACACTCGATTAATTACATAGACGGCGGTGTTCACAGCTTCAGCCCAAAAATATAACGGTAAATTCCGGCTATGAAGCATCACACGCGCCATCATCTTGAACAACCCTGTTTTTGCGCTCAACAACACCATTCTGCTGAGGTGTATAGGGTGCTGAGAATTCATGTTTTATCCCATTGGAAGTGCAAAAATCAATGAATTTAGAATTAATGAATTCTCCACCTCTATTACTTCGAACACGAACGATCTTTTCATTTCTTTCATTCATAATACGATGACAAACCTCATGAAAAGAGTCGAAAGTATCCGCTTTCTCTTTTAAAAAAGTTACCCATGAATACCTAGAGAAATCATCAACCAAAAGAAAAATATACCATTTACCTCCCAAAGATGGTTGACGAATCGGCCCCATTAAATCCATATGCAGTAATTCCAAGGGCCGTTTGGTACCGACGTGGTTCAAGTTCTTGTGTGCAACTCTTGATTGTTTTCCCTTTTGACAACCACCACACACAATGTTTTCTTTAAATAAAAGTTTAGGAACCCCCTTAACCACGTTTTTATTGAAATCCTTGCTAGTTCTTTAAAATTCATGTGACCTAGTCTTTCATGCCAAACAGTTTCATTATCCAAAGAAACTAGGTTACATTTTTCAGAAACTTTATTTGAAACAACATAGCAATTATTTTCCGATCTAACCCCTTTTAAAAAGAATACCTGGTCCTTATCAGTTACAACACATTCTACAGAAGAAAAATTACTGAGAACCCATTGTCACAAAGTTGACTTATACTAATGAGGTTAGTCTTTAGGCCTTCAACAAATAAACATTGTTTCAAAACCGGGGCCTTCAGGAATAGCGATTGTTCCCTTTCCAACAATTTTGGAAGAACGACTGTCTCTGAAAACAACATGTCCTCCGGAGATTTTCTCTAAAGTTTGAAAACTGTTTTTGTCACCGGTCATGTGACGGGAAACAACCACTATCCAAATACCAAGACGAATTATCATAAGCGTGTAAAGAAGTATGAACAACAAGACAAGGGAAGATTTCACCTTGCGTACCCAAACCTTTTGAGTTTTGGAGTACGGCGGAAATGATTGTGAAGTTGATACCTTTGGTGAAAGCGTCTTGATTGATCCATCGCTTTTTCCTGACGTCGTCGTCTGTTTGATGTACTACAATGCTCCTTTCCTTTTGAAAGATCCTTCTTTGATTTGCGGGGAGTGAACTCATTGGTAGTAGTTGCAAGATGTGCTTGATTTGATCTTTGCGCTCCATTCTTGCAATTTCTTCTTATGTGCCCTGCATAACCACAACGAAAATATACCTTTGTTCTTGACGATCCCGAAGAGGGTGAGGTAGGATTGTTGTCGTTGTATGCTGAGAATTCCGTCGTCGGAGGAGGAGTTACCGACTGGGGCACAAAAACTGTTCCACTCGAACTAGGAATGTCTCCAGTTTGAGTGTATCCGAGGCCGAATCGGTTTGTTTGACCAAGACCAAGTAATTTATCCAACTTGCTCCTTCCAGAAGAGAATCTCTTTAAATCATCCTTGAGTTGGAAAATAGTCTTTGTCATCTCCATTTTTCTTATCGGGCCTCGGTGTAGAGCTTCAAGAGTAACCCACTTTGTCAATCATTGTTACATGTATCTTCTCGAAATGCTCATTTTTCTCTTGAAGTGAAGCATTTGCTTTTATCAGGTTATCCCTTTCCACTTCAAGACCGGTCGAGAGAGAAGTACCCTTTTTACTTCTTCTTCGAGATCCTGCAATCTCCCTCTCAACCCCTTATTTTGCTTAGCCAGTTTCTTTGAATCCCTCAAAGTCTGTGGTAGACTAGAGCAAAATCTTCACCTTCAGAGTTACTCGATTCATCGTCCGTTGCAGTTTTTTTAACCTGGGAGGAGTTGGACAATGAGTCGGATGTACTTGCCATTAAGCATATGAAGGGTGAAGATGTGGACGCGTGGAATGCCATTGCGTTGTTCTCTTCATCACTTGAAGATGACTCATTTGACGTTGAGGTGTCATCCCAAGTGACGGCTTGCATCGCCTTCTTTTTGGACGGATTCTTATTTGGACACTCTGTTGAGATATGGCCGTATCCTCGGCACTTGAAGCATTGGACTTGTGATTCTGAGCTTTTCTTATCCTTTGAAAAACTTTCTTGCTTTCTTGACTTTTGGCTTGAAAAACCTTTGCCTTTCTTCCACTTTCCGCAGGATGGAGTTTTACTAGAATTACCCCTTCGAAAGTTTCGGCAAAAATTTCTTGTCAAGAGAGCAAGCTGCTTCTCAAAGTCCTCCATAGATAGGTTCTCGTCATCGCCTGAGGAGGATGAATCAGCGTCTTCTTCTTTTGTAGTTTTCAACGCAAAACCTGAAGACTTAGAAGTAGATGCTTTTCCAGAAGAATAGTTAGTAGAAAATGTCATTTCATATGTTTGTAATGAACCAACTAATTCTTCTACACGGATTTCGTCCGGGTGTTTAATAGTTTCAATGGCCGTAACCTTGAAACGAAATCTTTCAGAAAGAGTTTTTAAGATCTTTCTTACAATTTTAAATTCTGGAATCTTCTCTCCCAAGTTAGCACATGTGTTTACGATGTCTTGCAATCGTGTATAGTAGTCTGTGAATGATTCATTTTCTGCCATGAAAATAGAGTCAAATCTGCTCGTAAGCATTTGCAGCTTTTGAATCTTCACAAGGTTAGTTCCCTCATGTGTAACTTGAAGAACATCCCAGATTTCTTTCGCAGTCTCACATGATGAGACGCGAGAGAATTCAGTTTGAGACAAGGCATTGAATAAAGCATTGATTCCTTTGCCATTGTAAGAAGATAGTCTATCTCTTCCTTGGTCCATTTCGATCTAGGTTTGATGGTGTGAACATCAACAATAACTTCAATTGGATTTGACCATCCTAACTCGATAGATTGCCACACCCGTTCGTCGACGGAAATAAGAAATGCTTTCATCCGTACTTTCCAGTAGGCATAATTTGTTCCATCGAAAAACGGGGGTCTGTTGATGTTTCCACCTTCAGCCATTGTTTACAACCCTATTCCCGCTCTGATACCACATGTCGGGTTATGTGAATAATGATCTAAATAGGGGAAAAAACACCTAGAGGGGGGGTGAATAGGTGTAAACAATAAACACTCAAAAATCTTTGCGCAATAAAACCCAATGCGGAAATGAAAAATAACACGCAAGATTTTTACGTGGAAAAACTCCAAAACCAGGAGTAAAAAACCACGGGACCGATAACACGGTGAAATCAACTAAGATTATAACACGTACAAAGGTGATATAACGCACTCACAGACGACTCAACCTTTTTCCATACGCTCCGAGTTGATCTTCTCCGCTCGCTCCGCAACGTTCCTCAAATCCACGATTTGCGTCCAACGCCGAATCCACAGCGTCTGACCGAATCCACGGTCTTCACCCAGTAGCACGTCTCGAATCCTCGAACGTACCTCGCTCCGAATCCACGAGAGCGGTAGCACCTTGAATCCACGAGGCCACACGAGTCCACGCGCCGATTTTGGGAAAATCGTTGTTTTTGGGTGGTGATGATCCGCCGAATACTTAGATTAGAAATAGATCGGAAATACCATCTAAGTATTCATTAATTTGATTCTACTCAAAATCTGAGTTTGAAACCCTAGAATCAAACCAATCAATATAGATGAAGAAACATAGAATTAGATCTATTGATTTCCTTTCTTCTCTATAGGTGGATTTTTCTTTTTATGGCCGTATTTGAATTTATTCGGCTTGCCCTAGAAAATGAATCATAGGGTCTATTTATAGGTTAGAAACCGTTGGAAGAGGATAAGGATAAAAAACTAACCTTTTCTGGAATTTTACAGGACGACGGTCCGGACTGGAATTATGGCGGTCCGGACTGTCGTAACGAGACAGACTATTTCCAGAAAAACAAACGTTCGGGGTCCGGACTGAAATGCCTGATCCGGACTGTTCATACATTTCAGCAAAACCCATGTTCGGGGTCTGGATCAGAAATGGCTTGGATCCGGACTGTTCATATATTTCAGCAAAACCCATGTTCGGGGTCCGGATCAGAAATGGCTTGGATCCGGACTGGATTTGCATATGAACAAACACCGTTCGGGATCCAGACTGCCGTGCCTGATCCGGATCCTGAACATGTCCCATGTCCAGTTTTTGATTTTTATGAAATTAAAAATTCATCCAAGTGTTTCTACACTATACGAAGTATTCGGATCAACAAAAATAATTAGTTAAACGTACCTGATCCTTTTGAATTCTTCTTTCTTGAGATTGAGGTATATGATCCAAACTTCTTCATCTTCAATCTTCAAGACTTAAAACTTTCACGAAATACGCCAAAACAAATTCCTTAACAGAGTTTGCAGCGGGCTCTGGGGACCAAATTGCACTTTAGCACAGCTTTCCACCCCCAGAGTGACGGACAGTCGGAACGGGTGATCCAAATCCTTGAAGATATGCTCCGCGCATGCGTGCTCGATCTGGGTGAGGGATGGACACGCTACCTACCTCTTGTGGAGTTTGCTTACAACTACAGTTACCAGGCCAGCATTCAGATGGCGCTGTACGAAGCATTGTACGGGCGTCGATGTCGTTCCCCTATTTGTTGGGATGATTTAGGGGAACGGAAGTTCCTGGGACCAGACTTAGCAGAAGAGACCGAGGCAAAGGTGTGCCTCATCAGACAGCGGTTGTTGACCGCCCAGAGTCGGCAGAAGAGTTATGCAGACCGAAGACGTCGTGACTTAGAGTTTCAGATTGGGGAGCACGTGTTGCTCCGGGTCTCGCCATCCAAGGGGATCAAACGGTTCGGCTTGCGGGGCAAATTGAGCCCGCGATTTGTTGGACCTTTTGAAATCCTGGAGCGCATTGGCCCGGTAGCTTATTGTTTTGCTTTGCCGCCAAACCTCGATCGGGTGCACAACGTTTTCCATATTTCGATGCTCCAGAAATACCTCCCCGATCCATCGCATGTTCTTGATGCTTTTGCTATTGAGCTTCGAGAGGACTTGAGCTTTGATGAGACACCGATGCGAATTTTGGCACGGGAAGACAAAAAGTTGCGCAACCTGGTGATCCCCTATGTGAAGGTGCTGTGGAGTAATCATGAAGAGCATGAAGCGACTTGGGAGTTAGAATCAAAGATGAGAGAGTGTTTTACTGATTTATTTAGCACGGGTTGATGTTAAGTTTCGAGGACGAAACTTTTTTAAGGGGTGTGTGATGTAGTATCATGACTTTTTCTGTCTTCTTTTTATTTCCTTTTTAATAAATTAGTTTATTAGGGGAAATAAGTTATCAAGTTTTCCTGGGTAGACCGTCGTGGTTTGCGGATATTGTTCCATGATAGAGCCCGAGAAACGGTGAACGGCGGAGCGACCGGATCCGAAATCCGACTTACGGATCTCCCGATGGAGTCTTTTCTGTTAACGGGTACGATGGGATAAGTCGAACCCATTAAGGCGTTGGTGCATCAATATCCGCGCCGACTAGTTTAGAACTCGGCTTAGGTGGCACTCTTATCTAGAGGTTTGTTAGAGAATCCCGTTTATCGCATTTCGGGATTTTTGTTGTACGTACGAGAAAAAGAAAACCCTAATCGGAGAGAAAAAAGAGAAAAAGGAAAGCGGAACCAGAATCTTCTTCGATCGACGTGCCGGAAGCCGGGAACGAGACGTTACCGTCGGTGGGGGAGCGGGTCCGGATCCTCACCACCGTGAGGAACGGGAACGGATCATCTTCTCCAATAGATCGAAGTAAGCGACGTTAGTTTTTGGTTTTCGTCGTTCTTGATTGGGTTTTCATGGGCTTAAAGGGTTTCGCCGTTCGTCGCGCCGCCGCCGCCGCCGCACCTCTCGCCCAGCGGGGCCGCACCACCTACGGTGCGGCGTGCCGCGCACGGGCCGTCGCCACGCGGGGCCGCACCACATACGGTGCGGCACGCCGCGCGGGGCCGCCGCCCGTGCGCCGCGCAGGAGCTGCCTGCAGGCAGTGCGCGCCGCGCGGGCTGGTGCCGCGCGGGGCGCTGCCCGCAGGCGGCACGTGGGGCGCTGCCCGCAGGCGGCGCGTGTCCGCGCAGGCTGGTGCCGTGCGGGCGCTGCCCGTAGGCAGCGCGCGCCCGCGCGGGCTGGTGCCGCGCAGGGCGCTGCCCGCAGGCAGCGCGTGTCCGCGCGGGCTGGTGCCGTGCGGGGGCTGCGTGCAAGCAGCGCGGGCCCGCGTGGGCTGGTACAGCTAGCCCGCGGGGCGCTGCCCGCAAGCAGCGTGTGTCCGCGTGGGGCTGCTCCGCAGCGCGCGCCGCTCGGAGCTGGTGCCCGTGCAGGGTTGCTCCGCAATGCGCGCTGCGCGGGGAAATCGCCCGCGCAGGGTTGTTAAGCTCCGCCGCCCGGTCTCTGTGTCCTCCCGTGCGTCTTTTAGTTTGTTTATCTACTCAGGTGGTCTTGGTTTTTATGTTAGGTGTTACTGATGTTTTTGTTGGGGACTTTTAGGGGTCCGGGAATCGTGCAAGGGCGCAGGACGGTTTCAGGTGTTCTGTTCAATGCGAGTCAAGGTGGTTACCCTTATCGTGCGTCCTTTTTAAAGTAAGGTTTCATCATGTTCTATGTAAGAGTAAAGTAGATGTGCTAATGGTTTTCAACTAACCCCTTTTCGCATGAGTATCCCTTTATTACTATCTGTTGCGACGGGTGTCACGGTGCTCTATATCACACACCGACTGCGGTCTTTATGCTCATGGCTGCTTACGCGCACACCAGCTGTTTGGCCACCGCATCGGTGTACTTTTCTGGAGAGGTGGTACGTTGACCCGTGTACCCCACAAGGTGACGTGGTGGGGACCCCTTACGATTACTTAAGGTGCCGCACAAGTACCGTAGAGGGGTTAAAAGTAGCAAGGTGAGAGCAAGGTGATTCTGTTCGCTGGGTGTCTTTAGACCTTTGGGCAGGTGTTCCGTTCTGACTTACAGGGGTATTGTGGATTCATGAGGGGGAGTTTTGGATGCTCTGGTTTATCGGTTTGCTTTCCTTTCAGTACTTTTAGCATCTTATATGTTTTGCATCTACCTTTTACTCTTCGGTCACTGACTTCCCACACTGTGACAGGTTCGGTCAGGGGTGAGGTCCGGGACGACAGTTAGGCCGCGACTCGAGGATTTTAGCCCGAATAGGGGCTGGTGACATTTTCTTTGCTTACGTTTTGATTATTTTGGTTAGTTAGCTAGGTGAGTGTGATACATTATTGTGGATGTTAGGTTTGAACTGTGTTTTATCGTGGATAAACGTTTCCCCTTACTAGTTGTTGTTTCGGCCACTCTTTTCAAATCAAGTAAAAAGATTGCGAAAATGTTTAATAAAATTTAGGTGTCGTGTGGGCACCGTTTTACAACCCATGGATTTATCCTTTCAAAATGTAGGTGGCCGGCTTGGTTATTGCGTATGTTGATATTTTTCTCTCAACATAACTTCTTGGCTAGTGTGGTTAAAGTACGATTTGTGCTTGCGACGCCGTGCATAACAAAGGAGACTCCATCCGTTTGCGGAGTGAATTTGTATGTGTGGAGGATCTGCGCACGTGCCTGGCGGGTGCTCTTAAAAAAAAAAAAATGTATACGTTTTCCGCTTATTTTAAACCCCTGGGGCGTGACAGTTCAAAATATAAGAAATTTGAATATAAATCTCCAAATGCTTAACCTATAAATTTTACCAAAAATATTATCAAGCATCCAAAACATGTGGTAGCTTCACACACTTACCGGACGACCTGGGTGGCAGCTCTTTCCAACATGTGGTGGTAGTTTTCACACTCCTTTACGGATGTAACTCTTTCCACAAATTTTTTTATCTCATTTAATTACCGTTGTAAGAATGCAATCTCTTACGTGAAAGAATTATATCCCAAATTTTAGTCTATTCGTAGTCTCATATTCATCACAATGAATTCACACAACCGAGATAGGTCGAGCATCTTAAGATCACACATAATTAAAAAAAATTGATGAATATAAATATCAAAAACTCCTATAATGGAATATCTTCAAAGATGATAATTATGGAGTAAAGTTGATAATTAATATAAAATTAATTTGGAGTGAATGAAAGTAAACCCTTTTGATGTTCAATGCCCCCGTTCGTTAAAACCCTTTTGTTTGAAAACAAAACTGTTAAGGATTTTGTTTTGGCGTATTTTGTGAAGTGGTAAAAGTTTTGAAGATTGAAGATGAAGAATTGTGGATCAATTTCATCAATCTCAAGAAAAATGGATTCAGAATGATCAGGTACGTTTAACTAAATAATTTTTGTGATCCAAATACATTTGTGTAGTTTAGAAACACTTGGATAAGTTTTCAGTGCATAAAAATTAAAAACTGGACAAGTTGGATGTTCAGGATCCAATCCGGACCCCGAACATAGTTTAGTTCATGCAGAATTCCAGTCCGTACCATCCCCTGTTCAGTCCGGACCCCGAACTATGTGTTTGCTGAAATCGCATGAACAGTCTGGATCAGGAAATTCCAGTCCGGACCCCAAACTATTTTTTCAGGAAAATTGCTGAAAAAAGACGACAGTCCGGATCAGCCAAATCCAGTCCGGACCGCCGTGCGGGAAAAATTCTGTTAAGTCAGTTTTTGATGCTTATCTCTTTCCAAAGGTTTCTAACCTATAAATAAACCCTAATTTCATCTTTTAGGGTATCCGAAAAAGGATCAAATGGAGATAACCGAAAATTGATAGAAAAATCCACAAATATAGAGAAGAAAGGAAAACACGATTAAATTCATGTTTCTTCATCTATATTGTTCAATTTGATTCTAGGGTTTTCAAACTCCTATTTCTTATAGAATCAAATTGAAGAATACTTAGATGGTATTTCCTTATCTATCTTTGATCTAAGTATTCGGAGGATCATCACCAAACAAAAACAACAATTTAACCAAGAATCGGCGCGAGGATTCGCGTGGCCTTGTGGATTCAAGGTGCTACCGCTCTCGTGGATTCGGAGCGAGGCGCGTTCGTGTGATCGAGACGTGTCGCATTGGTGAAGACCGTGGATTCGGTTCAACGTCGTGGATTCGGCGTTGGGACGCAAATCGTGGATTCGAGGAGCGTTCGGAGCGAGCGGAGAAGATCAACTAGGAGCGTATTGAAAAGGTTGAGTCGTAGGGTTACGATAAATCACCTTGTACGTGTTTAATCTTAGTGGATTTCGCCGTGTTATCGGTCCAGTGGTTTTTTACTCCCGTGATGGAGTTTTCCACGTAAATCTTGCGTACTTTATTTATTTTCCGCATTGGGTTATTTTTTACGCAACGATTTGGTGTGTTTATTGTTTTCACCTATTCACCCCCCTTCTAGGTGGTTTTTCCCCTATTCAGATCCATATTATTCATAACCCACAAGTGGTATCAGAGAGGGAATAGGGTTGTAAACAATGGTTGAAGGTGGAAACATCAATAGACCACCGTTCTTCGATGGAACAAATTATGCTTATTGGAAAGTACGCATGAGAGCGTTTTTAATTTCCATCGATGAACGGGTTTGGCAATCAATTAAGTTTGGATGGACAAATCCTACTGAGATTATTGTCGATGTTGTCACTATCAAACCTGGGTTGAAGTGGACTAAGGAAGAAATTGATGCATCTTCTTACAACGGCAAATGAATTAACGCCTTATTTAATGCTTTGTCGCAAACTGAGTTTTCTCGCGTCTCGGCATGTGAGACTGCGAAATAAATCTGGGATACTCTACAAGTTATACATGAGGGAACAAGTTTAGTGAAGATTCAAAAACTGCAAATGCTTACGAGTAAGTTTGACTCTATTTATATGGCAGAAAATGAATCGTTCACAGATTATTACACACGATTGCTAGATATCGTTAATACATGTGCTAACTTGGGAGAGAAAATTTCAGAATCTATAGTTGTAAGAAAGATTTTGAGAACTCTTCCTGAAAGATTTCGCCCTAAGGTTGCAGCCATTGAAACAGTAAAACACCCGGACGAAATCAAAGTAGAAGAATTAGTTGGTGCACTTCAAACGTATGAAATGACTTTTCCTACTAACTATTCTTCTGGAGAGCCTTCCTCTTCTTCTAAGTCTTCAGGTTTTGCAGTGAAATCAACAAAATAAGAAGACGCGGATTCATCCTCCTCAGACGCTGATGATAATCTATCCATGGAGGATTTCGAGAAACAGCTTGCACTCTTGACGAGGAAATTTCGCCGAAGCTTTCGAAGGGGAAATTCAAGTAGATCCTCATTCTTCGTTAAGTCCAAGAAAGGCAAGGGATCTTCAAGCTTTAAGTCAAGAAAGCAAGAGGGTTCTTCAAAGGACAAGAAGAACTCTGAGGGACAAATCCAGTGCTTCAAATGCCGAGGTTATGGCCATATCTCAACGGAGTGTCCCAACAAGAATCCGTCAAAGAAGAAGGCTATGCAAGCCGTCACATGGGATGACACTTCCACTTCCAATGAGTCATCTTCCAGTGATGAGGACAACAACGCCATAGCATTCCACGCGTCCACAACTTCACCTTACATGTGCTTTTCAGCGACTTCTTCTGGTTCATTATCCAACTCCTCCTTAAATGAAAAGAATGCAACGGATGATGAACCGAGCAATTCCGAAGGTGAAGACTTTGCTTTTGCCTACCATAAATTATTGAAGGATTCAAAGAAATTGGCAAAGCAAAATAAAAGTTTGAGAAGAAGATTGCAGGATCTTGAAGAACAATCTAAAGAGGCAACATCTCTCTCAAACGCTCTTGAAGAGAAAAAGGATAAGTTGGTCAAGATAAATATTTTCCTTCGAGAGAAGAACGAGCATTTCGAGAAGGAGCACATCAAATTGGTGGATAAAGCTAATTACTTCTTGAAGCTCTACTCCGAGGCTCAACAAGAAAAATTGGAGATGACGAAGACCATACTCCAACTTAAGGAAGATTTGAAGCGATTCTCTTTTGGAAGGAGCAAGTTGGACAAGTTGCTTGGTCTCGGTCAAACGAATCGGTTGGGTCTTGGATACACTCGAACCAGCAAGAATCCGAGTTCGAGTGGAACGGTTTTTGTGCCTCAGTCGGTTTCTCCTCCTCCGACGAAAATCACTGCATCCAACGTTAACAAGCCTACCTCATCTACTTCGGGTTCAACATGCACAAAGGTATGTTTTCGTTGTGGTTTTGCAGGGCACATAAGACGAAATTACAAGAATGGAGCGAAGCGATCAAATCAAGCGCCTCTTGCAACAACTACCAACAAGTTCATCCCCCGGAAATCGAAGAAGAATCTTTCAAAGGTAAAGAACTTTGGTAGTACACCCCACAAGACGACGTCATCATGGATTCCAAAGAAAAGTGATCAACCGAACAAGACGCGTTCACCAAGGAGATCAATGTCACGATCATTGCCGACGTATTCCAAAACTCGTAAGGTTTGGGTGCGCATAGGTGAATTCTTCCCTTGTCTTGTCATTCACACATCACTATATGCGTATGACAATTCGTCTTGGTATCTGGGTAGTGGTTGCTCACGCCACATGACCGGAGACAAAAACGTTTTTCAAACTCTTGAGAAAACCTCCGGAGGACATGTAGTTTTTGGAGATGGACGATCTTCAAAAATAATTGGCAAAGGAACAATTACTATTCCAGATGGCCCGGCTTTGAACAATGTTTTGTTTGTTGAAGGCCTTAAGACTAACCTCATAAGCATTAGCCAATTGTGTGATGATGATTTTTCAGTTAATTTTTCTTCAGTAGAATGTCTTGTAACTGATGTAAATCATTCATTCATTTTGAAAGGGGTTAGGTCACAGAACAATTGCTATGTAGTTCCTGGTAAAATAAGTCAAAATTGTAACCTAGTGTCACTTGATAATGAAACACATTGGCATGAAAGACTAGGTCACATTAACTTTAAGGAACTATCTATAATATCTAACAAAGACATAGTTAGAGGTGTTCCTAAGCTGAATTTCAAAGAAAACCTTGTGTGTGGTGGTTGCCAAAAGGAAAAACAAACTAGATCCACTCACAAGAATTTGAACCATGTAGGGACAAAACGCCCATTAGAATTATTGCATGTGGATTTAATGGGGCCAACTCGTCAACCTAGTTTGGGTGGAAAATGGTATATTTTTCTTTTGGTTGATGATTTCTCTAGATATTCTTGGGTAGCATTTTTAAAAGAGAAAGCAGATACTTTTGACTCTTTTCATGATATATGTCATCATATTATGATTGAGAAAAATGAAAAGATTGTCCGTGTTCGCAGTGATAGAGGTGGAGAATTCATCAATTCAAAATTCATTGATTTTTGCACTTCAAATGACATAAAACATGAATTCTCTGCACCTTATACACCGCAGCAAAACGGTGTAGTCGAGCGCAAAAATAGAGTTGTTCAAGAGATGGCGCGTGTTATGCTTCATAGCCGGAAATTCTCTTTATATTTTTGGGCTGAAGCAATTTACACCGCGGTCTATGTGATTAATCGCATCTATTTGCGCCTGGGTACTTTGAATACCCCATATGAGCTATGGTTTAGTAGAAAACCTAATATCAAGTATTTTCGTATCTTCGGGAGTCGCTGTTACATTTTACGGGATCGAGAAAATCTTGGAAAATTTGACTCTCGAAGTGATGAAGGAATTTTTATAGGTTATTCTACAAACAGTAGAGCATATCGAGTATACAATCTTGAATCGAAGACGATGATTGAATCAATTAATGTTAAAGTAGATGAAGCTTCTCATTTGTCTTCTGATAAATCTACCCTTGATATGTCTCTTGATAATGAATCTCCTGCTAATGATATTGCATTTTTGCATGATAAGTCTTCTAAAAATTTTGATGCATCTCATGGTTCTCCTAGTTCATCTAATGTGCAGGAATCATCGCAATTACCCCCGAGTACTCCGTTACCTCAAACGCTTCGAATCTCCAAGGACCATCCGGAATCAAACATCATTGGAGATCCTCAAGAATGAGTAAGAACTCGGAGACAATTGGAATGTGGAGTCGCATGCTACGTCTCCATGGTAGAACCAAGGAATATTGATGAAGCTCTTTAGGACGACTACTGGATAGAAGCTATGCAAGAAGAGCTTAATCAATTTGAAAGGAACAAAGTCTGGGAATTAACGAAGCCCCCAAAGCAACAACATATAATCGGTACAAAATGGATTTTCAAGAACAAGAAAAATGAAGAAGGTACCGTGATTCGGAACAAAGCACGGTTAGTTGCTCAGGGCTATTCACAAGTTGAAGGTATAGACTTTGATGAAACTTTTGCCCCGGTAGCCCGTCTCGAGTCAATTCGTATCTTATTTGTTATAGCTAGTCATTTCAAAATTAAACTTTTTCAAATGGACGTTAAGAGCACGTTTTTAAATAGTTTTCTAAATGAAGAAGTTTATGTTGCCCAACCGAAAGGTTTCATTGATCATAAACTTCCAAACCATGTTTTTCGATTGAAAAAGGCTTTTTACGGTCTAAAACAAGCACCGCGAGCATGGTACGAAAAACTGACAAAGCACCTTTTGAAAAAGGGCTATACTCGAGGGGGAGCCGATCGGACATTATTTGTGAAGCATTCTCAGGATAACTTCATTGTAGCACAAATATATGTGGACGACATTGTGTTTGGTACTACAAGGAATAATGATGCTTCAAAATTCGCCGAAACAATGGAAAGCAAATTTGAGATGTCCATGATGGGCGAGTTGACATACTTTCTTGGATTGCAAGTTAAGCAAACTGAAGAGGGCATTCATTTGTGTCAATCCAAGTATGCGAAGGAGTTGGCCAAGAAATTTGGATTAGAGAAATCTAAAGACTTTCCGACTCCCATGGGAACTAATAATAAGGGATTTGGATGTGAATCTCACGGAGAAAAAGTAGACGAGAAACTTTACCGAAGCATGATTGGAAGTCTACTTTACCTTACGGCTAGTCGCTCGGACATTGCCTTCAGTGTTGGGATTTGTTCGAGATATCAATCAGCACCAAAGGAAATTCACCTGAAAGCGGTGAAACGGATCATCCGGTACATCAAAGGTACGTTAAATTTCAAAATTTGGTATCCTATGGGCATATCTCTCAACATAATAGGATATTCGGATGCCGATTGGGCTGGATCAGTGGATGATCGAAAGAGCACGAGTGGTTTTACCTTGGCCATTGTCTTGTTGCATGGCATAGTAAGAAGCAAAACTGCATTGCTCTCTCGACGGCCGAAGCGGAATACATTTCAGCGGGAAGTTGTGCAACTCAATTGATTTGGATGAAGAGTGTATTGAGTGACTTCCGCATCCCGGCGTGTGATGACCCAGATCTCCGCAGAGCTTTTGCAGTGTGATCGACGACTTCTGGAGGGTTTTTCGGTGTGTTGGAGGTGCTTGTGCGCAATTCGGACCTCAGGATTGGACCCAGCTCGAAATTTGGATTAAGAATACCTTTTCGGATGCCTTTGACAAATTTTAGAAGCGAAATTTGGCAAAACGGACTTCGAATTTGGACTCAGCGCGCGAAAACGATGAAAATTGGCTATTTACTTGTATTTTTCGGAGCCCGGATGCGCAAACACGAATTTTGAGGCAAAAGTTACTGTTCCGGCGACTGGGGTAGCGCCGGCGGCGGCGGGCAGGTGGCGGAGCGCGGCGGCGCGGGCGCGGGCAGGCACGGGCGCGGGCGCGGGCAGGCACGGGCGCGGGCGCGGGCAGGCGCGGTGTTCGGAGTTTGGTGTGCCACGTGGCGGCTCCCCATTGGGCGCGCTGGGGACACATGGCGGCTACGGGTTTGGCGGGTGCATCGGGTGTGTGCACCGGGTGCAGCGGGTGGAAGCGGTGACACGTGGCGCACATGGATTGGCCGGTCAACGCACGCGCGACAGGTGCGCGGGCGCGGCGCACGATGGACCGCCCGGGCCACGTGTCGCCCGCTCATTGGCGGGCGTAGTGACCCGGTGGATCCGGCGTGAACCGCGGCCCACGGTTCCCGCCGTGGACCGCGTCGCCACGCGGCGCACCGCGATTGGCGGGTGCGCGTGCGCCGGGCGCGGAGCAGGTGACGTGGCGCGCCGAGAGGGATTCGGGCGAGGACAGTAACGGGCCGTGGGCCGGATTCGGGCGCCCGAATCCGGCGCCCGAATCCGGATCCATGTGTGAGTGTGTCTTGGGCTATAAATAGGCCCCCTTGGCTGGTTTTTCTCCTTTTCTGGGCTTCTTCTCTGTGGGCTTCCTACAGAGAAGTTCTTCCTCTCTCTCTCCTCCACCCTTTGATGGATTTCTAGGATTTTTGGAGGTTTCTACATTGGCATTTTCTGCGACGCGGCGCACTTTGACGCTCCTTTGATTTTGGCTTCTACCGTCGCATTTCAGTGCGCGAGACCCCCTGAGCTACCTTGATGAACTTTTGAGCTGATTTTTGTGACAGCACGTTCACGAGAGGTACGCCTTTGATTTCTGTGTTGATTACTTTGCCTCATTTTGGGTTTTTGGCATGGTTCCCGAGTTATCTTTTGACCCCTTGTACCGCTGTGAGGATTTGGACAGCGGAGGAGTATTGTTGTGATTTCTCGGTCTACGGGCATCGGAATGAGATGTATGAGGACTCGATCGACATCTACGCTTCGTGAGGAATGCACCTGTATTTTTATCGTAATTTTTGGAGGACTCTTCAAAGGTGATAATTAAGCTTCTTTGGGACTGAGTGTCTGCAGGCTTGTGTTCGTGAAGGTTTTGGCATACGGCGATGTTCTAATTGTTTCTTGATCTACAGGTGTTAGATTTGGTCGTGCAAGTACTCGTTTCGATCGGCTCGCCGCGAGGATCGCAGCAGTTATTTTTTTGGATTTTTCTAAGGGTCGCACACAGGTGAAAAATCCCCTTTTTCTGTGTTGTTTTGTAAAACAGCAAATGCTGTTCCCGGGGAAGGCCCATTAATGCTGTGTTCGGATATCTTGCGATGTTTCGCAGATTCTAAGATTGCGGGGACAATTGATGGACAGCGGGGAGTTCTTTTATAGTTGAGGGGTTTTGTAGACTTGGATTTGTGTTTCCAGGTGGGTGGTTGCTATATCCCTCTACTCCTGACATACTCACTAGGAATATTAGAGAGATCCTATTATTGGACATATTGATTGATCAATACTCGTGGTTGGGATTATGCATGTGGGTTTGGACATGTGGATTTCTATGTTAATACATAACCTTGCATGTGGATTTGATTATAATATTGAGGCCATGTAATTTACCTTGATGGTGGGTACCACTTGGGGATATTTTTGGACATGCATAGGTGGATAGTTATTTGTGGGCGAGTAGTGGTTTATATGTTTAATATTTGCTGTTCATGTGAGAACGGTTATGGGACTTGGGATATCATGCTATATTGAATGCTAGGAATTGTTATCATGCTAGAACATAAGTCAGAAATGATATCTGCATTTCTTTCTATCTTCCCAGGACTTTTGCATGCTTATATAGATTAGACATGTACTATGTTAGTACTTAGTGTTCCTATGAGATCTTATTATCCTGGAATAGCATGCTCTAATTAATGAATGAACATTGATATTTATCTTTCTTTTATCATCATGAGGACACTTGCATGTTTGTATGGGCATCTAGTTAGGCCACCTTTTTCTGCTACACTATAAATAGAATTTGACTTAGGAGAAACTATGTTGGCACCTCTTCTCCTTTATTGTGATACATGTGGTGTTGCTCGGGTTCGAGCAGGGATCTGGGATAGTGTAGTCGGGGCCTGGATTGAGGATTGTGGGATTTTGCGGCAACCGCGGATATTGGGCGGTTGACCGGATGTCAGTTGTGGGACATGATTGTGGGTTGTAGGGTATTATGGCAACCGCGGATATTGGGCGGTTGACCGGAGGTCGGTTGTTGGACCTGATTGTGGATTATGGGATGTTGCGGCAACCGCAGATATTGGGCGGTTGACCGGATGTTTACTTTGCATCAAATTGGGGATCGGGTTTTCATTAGTCGATGGATTTTTCCACTTCGATCAGAGTCGTGATCCAGTCCTGCTATATCGTGATACTTGTTACAGTGACATTTTACTCGTGTGGGTCGCTCCCCTCGAGTGCCACTCCGGAGTGTGCGACCGTACCGAACAGTAGTCGGTCTGTTACTTATTTTGTGTGCGACCGTACCGGACAGTAGTCAGTCTGTTACTTATTTTGGGTGCGACCGTACCGGGCAGTAGTCGATCTGTTACCTATTTTGGGATGCGACCGTACCGATCAGTAGTCGGTCAGTATTCCCACAGATGAGTTCGACAGCAGAGCAGGCAGTGCCAGTTTTTACTAGTGGATAGATTGGGTGTCTTTGGGACGGTTGGTTACTGATGCATACATTCGGTTATTTTCTATTTTGGGATTGCATTTAGAGGCATAGTTGTGGTAGCTTCATTTTTCCTCATCAGTTCTGTTATAGTTTACCACTTCTTCTTTCCCCTTTTTGTCTCTGGTAGACCTAGTGGGGGCGTCGGAGTTTGAGGCTTTACCCACTTGGGAGGCTATTGGTTTATCTGTAGTTCTCACCCCCATTTGTCTTTTCCTCTTTTCTTCCCCTTGTTTTGCAGTGTCATCTACGGGAGCTGCTGGGCTTTCAGCGGCTGATCGAGGAGAGAGGACGGCTGAGTAGATAGATCAGATGGCAGGATGAGAGAGTTAGCTGGACTGTTGATGTACCCTTTTTTCTCAGACGGTTGTGCCTTACTTTTGGGTCTGGCTTTAGCCAACTGTTTGTATATTTTTGGTGAGCTGGGAGAGACAGATGTATTATTTTTACAGATGTACTGTATTTTATTTCCAGCTTCAGTCTAAGATATATTAGTTTTGAGTTCAGCTCTGTTTTATGCTCTTTTTTATTATATCTTATATCTGAGCAGGTTACCGGCACTTCGTGTACGCAGGAAAGTCAGTGTGCACGGCGGATCTGTAGACGGGCCCGGGTTCTGGTTTACACCCAGGGCGTGACACGGCGACTTCGGTAACAATACTTTGTGACAACACTAGTGCCATTAACATTTCAAAAAACCCTGTGTTGCACTCAAGGACAAAACACATAGAACTTAGATATCACTTTCTTAGAGAGCTAGTTGAATCAAGTGCTTTACAAATCTCTTATGTTTCAACTGAAGATCAATTAGCCGATATTTTGACAAAACCTTTGGATCAAAAACGTTTTATTCATTTGCGAAAAGCAATAGGAATGCTTTCATTGAAATAATAATTTTTGAACCATTGCTTAGGTTAGGTTTTGTTTTGTGTTTTGTGTTTGTATATAGAACATTAACTGAGCACTTGTTAGATTGACTTTAATTGCATTTTTTCATATTTTGAGAAATCTATTATGATTTGAATATCATTAAAAATTCATTTGATGCAATGATCATTTATATCAATTATTTCATCTTTAATTGATCAAAGTCAATTCCTCTCTCAATGATCTCTTGGTATAGTTTTTATCTTATTTGATAATTATTTGAACAGTTGTCCTATGACCAGTTTAGATTGGCGACGAGTTGTGGATGGCATCTGTATGCCGAAAACTCGATCAGCAGGGAACTCGGTATTATCGAAAGAGCTTCGTCCAGAATACTGATTCCTCAATTTCATCGTTTGCTACAACATTTTGCCAAATATGCAAACGAAAGTGCTGCGATGGGATAGGATGTTATTTTTATATCTTCTAGGACATCTAGCAACTGCTCGAGGATTGAATATCAATATACCATACGTCATCTGGACAAGGATGGCTAGATATGTAGAGCATCCTCATCAGACTGAGCGACTTCAGTTCCCTATGATTATAATGTGGATTTTGAAGAAATTTGACGTCGACGTTCGATCGTCAAGTTATATGCATAGCTTGGGGACAATCAATGACTCAACGGTTGTGAAGTCTCTCTCCACGAAGCCAGATGATACTCCTACTCCTCCTCGAAGCAAAAGGCCAGCAGCAGCAGCAACTACAGCAGCAGCAACTACAGCAGCAGCAACAGCGAAAACAGCAGCTTCTACGTCAGAGGATGATGCCTCTGTAACGTCAATTTATCGTGAACAACAACGTTTTTCGTCAGAACAACAACGTCTTTCATCAGAACAAGAACGCATGTCAAGCGAAATCACTAAGATCTCTACAGACATGGACAATATTTCCGTAGCCCAAAGAGATTTGAAAAGGAAATACAAATCTCTCGCCAAATTGGTGAAGAAAATTTTCAACAAACTGGGTTGTAGCAGCTCTGACGACAACGACTCTGATTGACTTCATCTTTTTGTTGTTCTAATACGTTTTCTTTTGCAGGTTTCTATCTTCCCTTGACGATTTTTGTTTTTAAACTTTTTGAACATTACACTTATCTTTCCCTCATATTTCTTTTGGCATGTTTGTTGACAAAAAGGGGGAGAAGATAAAGAACTATGGAAGGTAAGGTAGAAAGTAATATGCATGTCCCTAATAACGACTAACTATTTGGGCATGTAATATTTGCTAACAAGTGATGATTTTACACTTGTTTGAACATGACATGACATGGAACTTGAATGATTTTAGAAAGTATGTTTCTCTCTGAGTGTTTATCTTCTTACATATCTGATAATTGATGTCATGGTAAGTATAAACTCTATATCTCTGATTGATTATTGAATATTTATATTAAAATTCTTAAGGTATCTAACGATTTCTTTTGTCAAGTATTATTTCCTTTGCAGAGAGTACAAACGTCTAAGTCTAGAGTCTGTTTTAGGAGTTTATCTCTTGTATTCATGTTTATTTTGATCATACTTGTAAATTTTTATTGTATGGTGATAGCAACAAAAATATCTTTTTGATTTTTAAGTGGATTTTTGTTTTGTCACGAAACCGCCAAAGGGGGAGATTGTTAAGGATTTTGTTTTGGCGTATTTCGTGAAGTGGTAAAAGTTTTGAAGATTGAAGATGAAGAATTGTGGATCAATTTCATCAATCTCAAGAAGAATGGATTCGGAATGATCAGGTACATTTAACTAAATAATTTTGGTGATCCGAATACATTTGTGTAGTTTAGAAACACTTGGATAAGTTTTCAGTGCATAAAAATAAAAAACTGGACAAGTTGGATGTTCAGGATCCGGATCAGACCATTCCAGTCTGAACCCCGAACATAGTTTAGTTCATGCGGAATTCCAGTCCGGACCATCCCCTGTTCAGTCCGAACCCCGAACTATGTGTTTGCTGAAATCGCATGAACAGTCCGGATCATGAAATTCCGGTCCGGACCCCGAACTGTTTTTTCAGGAAAATTGCTGAAAAAAGACGACAGTCCGGATCAGCCAAATCCAGTCCGGACCGCCGTGCGGGAAAAATTCTGTTAAGTCAGTTTTTGATGCTTATCTCTTTCCAAAGGTTTCTAACCTATAAATAAACCCTAATTTCATCCTTTAGGGTATCCGAAAAAGGATCAAATGGAGATAACCAAAAATTAATAGAAAAATCCACAAATATAGAGAAGAAAGGAAAACACGATTAAATTCATGTTTCTTCATCTATATTGTTCAATTTGATTCTAGGGTTTTCAAACTCCTATTTCTTATAGAATCAAATTGAAGAATACTTAGATGGTATTTCCTTATCTATCTTTGATCTAAGTATTCGGAGGATCATCACCAAACAAAAACAACGATTTTACCAAGAATCGGCGCGAGGATTCGCGTGGCCTTGTGGATTCAAGGTGCTACCGCTCTCGTGAATTCGGAGTTTAATGTCACAACTTTTCGTATAACGTTTTACCCTCCTGCTAATAGAGTATAAGTTAGAGGAAACTGAATTATCGAGTTCTCTTGAATTGACTAACACACGGTGCGGGTATTTTTCGGTGATAGAGCTCGAAAAACGATAAACGGCGGTGCAATCGAATCTAAAATCCGACTTACGGATCCTCCGGAATGGGGTTTTAAAGGTCGCGGTAACCGTAGGGTGCATCGGAATCCGTGCAAAAGATCTGGCACGCCTTTCGAGGAATTTTGGTATTTATCTCATGGGAATAGATATTTATTATTATATAATAAATATCCGAATATGTGGATTTTTCCTTTTTACGTACGTATGAAAAGGAAAAATAAAATAAAATAAAAGAAAATATATTAATAATAAAAAGATAATTATACCCCGTTTACCGAAAGGAAAACCCTAGTTCGGAGATAGAAAAGAAAGAAAAGAGAGAAAAGAGAAAAGAAAAGGGAACCCTAACCGGAGGAGAAAAGAAGGAAAGAAGGAGAAAGCGGAGGGACCCGATCGCCCCGATTGACGTGCCGGAGACCGGAGAACGAGACGCCATCATCTACGGGGAGCGGATCCGGATCCCCAACGCCGCGAGGGACAAGATCGAATCTTTGTTCTCGATAGATCGAGGTTAGTGATCGTTATTTCTCTTCCGTCAGTCCGATCGTGGGTTCTCCCGTGTCCTTTGGAGATCGTTTTAATCGGTACATTGATCACGGGTTTTTGATTTTGGTTTTGATCAATGTTTTGTTCGTGTTCTTGACCGGGTTTAATCGATGGTTTTTAATCGGTCTTTTGATCGGGTTTCCGATCGATGTTTCAATCAATGGATTAATCGTTAGAATTACCGCGGATTTGTTCGGGGTTAATTGGGTATTTCGTCAGAGCATGGGGGAGTTAACGGGAGGCCGCCGCTGCCGTTATCATGTTCGCGGGGTCGTCGCCGGAGCCGCGCGGGGGCGAAAACGGAGAAGAAACCGGAAATCGGGACATTACTGTGCATCCTGTACGGACTCCTCAGCCGCGGTCCACGGCCTGGGCGTGCACCTGGCGCACGCCCCCGCAGCCCGGAGGCGCAGACCCGGCGCACGCCTCCGTGCGCCAACCTGCCTACTGCTGCGCGGTGCACGCTCTAGGCGTGCACCTGGCGCATGCATCCGCGGCCCGAGGGCGCAAACCCGGCAAACGCCTCCTTGCGCCGGCCCGGCCCGCGAAGCGCGGTACACGCTTCAGCGTGCACCCGGTGCGCGACGCCGCCGCCTGAAGCTGTAGACCCGGTGCGCGCCAGTGCCGTGCACGGCCCGACCCATCCCGCATGGGTGCACGCTCCCTGGGTGAGCCCGGTCTGCGCGCGCAGCCGCCCGATGCGCAGACCCAGTCCACGCCTGGTCCGTGCACCACCCGTCAGCCCGGAAGTCCGGTGGCTCCGTTTTGGTCCGTTCTTCATCGTTTTGAGCGCTGTTTTCACCGTTGGGATCACCGTTTCCGCCGTTTTCTTGGCATGGCTACTCGGGGTCATCTAAGCCACCGTTTTGCCATGTCATGTGCTAGTTTCGACGTCGCTCCGCGCCTGGACAAAATCTTCGGGGTCGCGCCGTCGGGCCTTTTTCTCATCAGTTTCGCCGTCGGGGTTTTCTCGGCTTGACCGTTGACATCCCGAGTTGGCTACCAGTTGAGAAATTGGGTTTTGTTGGATTTCCGTTAGCGGATTTGGGATCCGATAGGGTTCGCGATGATATAGTCGCGGTCCGGTTGTTGTTAAGCATCGGTTTTACCGTCGGAGATCCGGTTTGATCCGAGTTTTACGGTTTTACTTGACAAGTTTTGACTCGTTGATTTTTGATTGATGATGCGGTCCTCTTGGCACAGTGATTTTGGTTTTTCGTTGGTTTGTGTTACAGTGGTCGGGACCACTGATTTTGCCTGTTTAGGGTAAAGTGTTAAATTGTGCTTTTGGTTATTTTATTAGGCCGCGTGAAGTTCTGATTGCTTAGGAGGGTCACGGGCGCGGTTGTTTATCTTCGTTTCAGGTGGGTACCCTTGTTGTGTTTTAAAGTGTGTTTTCATCTCGTAATATGTGAGAGTAGAGTAGAGGTGCAAATTGTTATTGTCTAACCCTTTTTCGCATTAGTATCCCTCTTTTTACTATCTGATGCGACTGAGCGTCGCGGTGCTCTATGTTACACAATGGCTGCGGTCATTCTGCTCAAGGTTTGTTTACACGTACACAGGCAGTTTGGCCACCGCATGGGTGTACTTTTCCGGAGAAGTGGTCTGATTAACCCGTGTACCTGATTGACCCGTGTATCTGAGGTCCCCGGACATGGCAGGCATTCTTAGCCTGGGGTCCCCGGACATGGCAGGCGTACCTTACCTGAGGTCCCCGGACATGGCAGGCATTCTGAGCCTGGGGTCCCCGGACATGGCAGGCGTTCTTTTCCTGAGGTCCTCGGACAGGGCAGGCATTCTTGGCCTGGTGTCCTCGGACATGGCAGGTGCTTGGTTTCGATTTACAGAGAATGCGAAGGATTCACGAGGGAAAGTTGGATGCTCGGGTTTATCGGTTTGCCTTTATTTACCGCCTTGTACTCGTTTATATCTACTCTTCTTGTCACTGACTTCCCACATGGTGACAGGTTAGGTCGAGGTAGGACCCGGGACGACGGTGAGGCTGCGAGCAAAGGAGTTTAGCCCGTTCGGGGCTTGTGACACTTCCTTTACTCCCTTTAGAATTATCTTGGTTATTTGGTTTGTGAGTTTTGTGATTGCCTTTATTGGGGAACTTTGTGGTTGTTGGTTAGTGTTGAACCATCTTTAATAGTTGTTATGAGTTGTAATTCCCCTTTGACTCTCTACATGACTGTGTGATTAAAGTATGTATTGTGGTTGTGACGCCGTGCATGTACAAAGGAGACTCCGTTCGTTCGCGGGGTGAATTTGTATATGTGGCGGGTCTGGCGCGCACCGGAGGCAAGTTCTTTAAAAAGGAAAAAAAATGTACATGCTTTTCCGCTGAAGTAGAACCTCCGGGGCGTGACAGATTATATGGTATCAGAGAAAAACGACTTTAACCACGACAGTCAGTGACCAACATCCACAGCGTGCAATACCACAAGTAAATAACCAATTTGATAACCAAGGTGTAGGTGTGTAAAGTACGAGCGTGAGTGCGGGGAAAGAGGGGATAGAGTCCCTGGTTGATTGTAGGTCATGGTGTTAGACCAGTTAAGTTTAGGGTTGACTTGGTTTCTTTGTATACAGCGAATAATGGCCCGGACTAGGTCATCAATGGAGAACGCAGGGGCAGAAAGTACGGTGCCAACAGCCGCGGAGTATCAGCTTCTCCGACAGCAACTACGAGAGATGGTCGAGCAGTTAGCAACCCTTATGGAACAGGTGCGTCAGTTGACGCAACAGCTGAGTGCACCAGTGGAGGCCGCCCAGGCTCCTCTGCCCGGACCAGCCGCACCAGTGACGGGACCGCCGGTGACGGACAGCGAGACTATGGTCGCTCCTCCTCCGACCACGGTGACCGGGATACCGTCGGTTCAGCCAACGACGCCTTCAGTAGCACCAACACCAGCAACTTCGGGACCTACGCCGGGGGCCACTGTTGGAGACCCCTTGAGAGAGACCGTGGCGACACCTACTCCCAGAGTGTCCGCCGTCGCTGCGGGGGAAGCCCCTATCATGCAAACCGAACGGGACAGGGTGAGAGCGAACTTGATGGATTTCAAGAAGTACGACCCACCCGTGTTTGAGGGAGAGACGACCGACCGTTGGGTCGTGGAAAAATGGCTAGACACCATGGAAAAGCTCTTCGAAGATTTGCTGATAGAGGAGTAGGAGCGGGTCCCCTTGGTGGTCCACTTTCTTGGGGGAAACGCCCGCATGTGGTGGAAGACGGTGTGCTCGGACCCCTCGGAGGGCACCGCCCTTCCATCTTGGTCCTCGTTCCGAGAAAAACTGTTTGCGGCATTTTTCTCCGACAGCATCAAACAGCAGATGGAAGATGACCTGAAGCACATCAAGCAAGGAAGTCGGACAGTTATGGGGTACCAATGGGCATTTGTGAGGTTGGTCAAATGTGTCCCCTTTGTCATAAGAGACGAATCTCACAAAACCCGCCTTTTTGTGGACGGTTTACGGAGCGACATCTTCGAGGTGGTGCAAGCGGCGGATTTGCACACCTTCCAGAAGGTGGTCGATAGAGCCACCGCGGTGGAGCGCGGATTTACGATTTCACGAGCCCGACGGGAGAGCTCGAAACACAACGGGGATAAGAAACGAACTCGGCCTTATTTCGAAAGAGAGCATACCAAGGGGAGCCGGCCTCCTAAACACCCGAGATCGCAACAAGGAACCAAGAATGCGCCGACGGGAGGACAAAGGCCGGTGTGTTAAGGAATTTGTTTTGGCGTATTTCGTGAAAGTATTAAGTCTTAAAGATTGAAGATAAAGAAGTTTGGATCATTTACCTCAATCTCAAGAAAGAAGAATTCAAAAGGATCAGGTACGTTTAACTAATTATTTTTGATGATCCGAATACTTCTTATAGTGTAGAAACACTTGGATGATTTTTTAATTGAATAAAAATCAAAAACTGGACATATTACATGTTCAGGATCCGGATCGGGCACTACAGTCCGGACCCCGAACATAGGGTAGTTCGTGCGCAATTTCAGTCCGGACCGTGGTATGACAGTCCGGACCCCGAACGTGAATTCTGTAAGAATTGCATGAACAGTCCGGACCGTGGTATTTCAGTCCGGACCCCAAACGTGAATTCTGTAGGAATTGCATGAACAGTCCGGACCGTGGAATCTCAGTCCGTACCCCGAACGTATGTTTTTCTGGAAATTGTCTGTTTAGCCACGACAGTCCGGACTGCCAATTCCAGTCCGGACCGTCGTCCCTGAAAATTCCAGATTAGGTCAGTTTTTTATTCTTATCCTCTTCCAACGGTTTCTAACCTATAAATAAACCCTAAGATTCATTTTTAGGGTAATCCAAAATACGGTCAAAAAGAGAAAAATCCACATATAGAGAAGAAAGGAAATAACGAGATTGAATCTATGTTTCTTCATCTATATTGATTAATTTGATTCTAGGTTTTCATACTCAGATTTTGAGTAGAATCAAATTAATGAATACTTAGATGGTATTTCCGATCTATCTTTGATCTAAGTATTCGGCGGATCACCACCACCCAAAAACAACGATTTTCCCAAAATTAGCGCGTGGACTCGCGTGGCCTTGTGGATTCAAGGTGCTACCGCTCTCGTGGATTCGGAGCGAGGTACGTTCGTGGATTCGAGACGTGCTACTGGGTGAAGACCGTGGATTCAGTTGGACGTCGTGGATTCGACGTTGGACGCCGTGGATTCGGCGTTGGACGCTAATTGTGGATTCGAGGAGCGTTGCGAAGCGAGCGAAGAAGATCTACTAGGAGCGTATGGAAAAAGGTCGAGTAGTCTGTGAGTACGGTATATCACCTTTGTACGTGTTATAATTCTAGTGGATTTCGCCGTGTTATCGGTCCCGTGGTTTTTTACTCCGGTTTTGGAGTTTTCCACGTAAAAATCTTGCGTGTTATATTTTCATTTCCGCATTGGGTTTTATTGCGCAACGATTTTTGAGTGTTTACTGTTTACACCTATTCACCCCCCCTCTTGGTGGTTTTTCCCCTATTTAGATCCATATTTTAACATAACCCAACAATTGGTATCAGAGCGGGAATAGGGTTGTAAACAATGGCTGAAGGTGGAAACATCAACAGACCCCCATTTTTCGATGGAACAAATTATGCCTACTGGAAAGTACGGATGAAAGCATTTCTTATTTCCATCGACGAACGGGTGTGGCAATCTATCGAGTTAGGATGGTCAAATCCAACTGAAGTTATTGTTGATGTTCACACCATCAAACCTAGGTCGAAATGGACCAAGGAAGAGATAGACTTATCTTTTTACAATGGCAAAGGAATTAACGCTTTATTTAATGCCTTGTCACAAACGGAATTCTCTCGCGTCTCGGCATGTGAGACTGCGAAAGAAATCTGGGATGTTCTTCAAGTTACACATGAGGGAACTAACCTTGTGAAGATTCAAAAGCTGCAAATGCTTACGAGCAGATTTGACTCTATTTTCATGGCAGAAAATGAATCTTTCACAGATTACTATACACGATTGCAAGACATCGTGAACACATGTGCTAACTTGGGAGAGAAAAATTCAGAATTTAAAATTGTAAGAAAGATCTTAAGAACTCTTCCTGAAAGATTTCGTTCCAAGGTTACGGCCATTGAAACTATTAAACACCCGGACGAAATCCGTGTAGAAGAATTAGTTGGTTCATTACAAACATATGAAATGACATTTCCTACTAACTATTCTTCTGGAAAAGCATCTACTTCTAAGTCTTCAGGTTTTGCGTTGAAAACAACAAAAGAAGAAGACGCGGATTCATCCTCCTCAGACGATGACGAGAACCTATCTATGGAGGACTTTGAGAAACAGCTTGCTCTCTTGACAAGAAAATTTTGCCGAAACTTTCGAAGGGGTAATTCAAGTAAAACTCCATCCTTCGTAAAGTCGAAGAAAGGCAAAGGTTTTTCAAGCCAAAAGTCAAGAAAGCAAGAAAGTTTTTCAAATGATAAGAAAAGCTCAGAAGGAGCTTTTCTTGGTGGTTTTTCCCCTATTTAGATCCATATTTTAACATAACCCAACAATTGGTATCAGAGCGGGAATAGGGTTGTAAACAATGGCTGAAGGTGGAAACATCAACAGACCCCCATTTTTCGATGGAACAAATTATGCCTACTGGAAAGTACGGATGAAAGCATTTCTTATTTCCATCGACGAACGGGTGTGGCAATCTATCGAGTTAGGATGGTCAAATCCAACTGAAGTTATTGTTGATGTTCACACCATCAAACCTAGGTCGAAATGGACCAAGGAAGAGATAGACTTATCTTTTTACAATGGCAAAGGAATTAACGCTTTATTTAATGCCTTGTCACAAACGAAATTCTCTCGCGTCTCGGCATGTGAGACTGCGAAAGAAATCTGGGATGTTCTTCAAGTTACACATGAGGGAACTAACCTTGTGAAGATTCAAAAGCTGCAAATGCTTACGAGCAGATTTGACTCTATTTTCATGGCAGAAAATGAATCTTTCACAGATTACTATACACGATTGCAAGACATCGTGAACACATGTGCTAACTTGGGAGAGAAAAATTCAGAATTTAAAATTGTAAGAAAGATCTTAAGAACTCTTCCTGAAAGATTTCGTTCCAAGGTTACGGCCATTGAAACTATTAAACACCCGGACGAAATCCGTGTAGAAGAATTAGTTGGTTCATTACAAACATATGAAGTGACATTTCCTACTAACTATTCTTCTGGAAAAGCATCTACTTCTAAGTCTTCAGGTTTTGCGTTGAAAACAACAAAAGAAGAAGACGCGGATTCATCCTCCTCAGACGATGACGAGAACCTATCTATGGAGGACTTTGAGAAACAGCTTGCTCTCTTGACAAGAAAATTTCGCCGAAACTTTCGAAGGGGTAATTCAAGTAAAACTCCATCCTTCGTAAAGTCGAAGAAAGGCAAAGGTTTTTCAAGCCAAAAGTCAAGAAAGCAAGAAAGTTTTTCAAATGATAAGAAAAGCTCAGAAGGAGCTTTTCTTGGTGGTTTTTCCCCTATTTAGATTCATATTTTAACATAACCCAACAATTGGTATCAGAGCGGGAATAGGGTTGTAAACAATGGCTGAAGGTGGAAACATCAACAGACCCCCATTTTTCGATGAAACAAATTATGCCTACTGGAAAGTACGGATGAAAGCATTTCTTATTTCCATCGACGAACGGGTGTGGCAATCTATCGAGTTAGGATGGTCAAATCCAACTGAAGTTATTGTTGATGTTCACACCATCAAACCTAGGTCGAAATGGACCAAGGAAGAGATAGACTTATCTTTTTACAATGGCAAAGGAATTAACGCTTTATTTAATGCCTTGTCACAAACGGAATTCTCTCGCGTCTCGGCATGTGAGACTGCGAAAGAAATCTGGGATGTTCTTCAAGTTACACATGAGGGAACTAACCTTGTGAAGATTCAAAAGCTGCAAATGCTTACGAGCAGATTTGACTCTATTTTCATGGCAGAAAATGAATCTTTCACAGATTACTATACACGATTGCAAGACATCGTGAACACATGTGCTAACTTGGGAGAGAAAAATTCAGAATTTAAAATTGTAAGAAAGATCTTAAGAACTCTTCCTGAAAGATTTCGTTCCAAGGTTACGGCCATTGAAACTATTAAACACCCGGACGAAATCCGTGTAGAAGAATTAGTTGGTTCATTACAAACATATGAAATGACATTTCCTACTAACTATTCTTCTGGAAAAGCATCTACTTCTAAGTCTTCAGGTTTTGCGTTGAAAACAACAAAAGAAGAAGACGCGGATTCATCCTCCTCAGACGATGACGAGAACCTATCTATGGAGGACTTTGAGAAACAGCTTGCTCTCTTGACAAGAAAATTTCGCCGAAACTTTCGAAGGGGTAATTCAAGTAAAACTCCATCCTTCGTAAAGTCGAAGAAAGGCAAAGGTTTTTCAAGCCAAAAGTCAAGAAAGCAAGAAAGTTTTTCAAATGATAAGAAAAGCTCAGAAGGACAAGTCCAATGCTTCAAGTGCCGAGGGTACGGCCATATCTCAACGGAGTGTCCAATAAGAATCCGTCAAAGAAGAAAGCGATGCAAGCCGTCACTTGGGATGACACCTCAACGTCAAATGAGTCATCTTCAAGTGATGAAGAGAATAACGCAACGGCGTTCCACGCGTCCACATCTTCACCCTTCATGTGCTTAATGGCAAGTACATCTGATTCATTGTCCAACTCCTCCCAGGTTGAAAAAACTGCAACGGATGATGAATCGAGTAACTCTGAAGGTGAAGATTTTGCTCTAGCCTACCATAGACTTTTGAGGGATTCAAAGAAACTGGCTAAGCAAAACAAGGGGTTGAGAGGGAGATTGCAGGATCTCGAAGAAGTAAAAAGGGCAACTTCTCTCTCGACCGGTCTTGAAGTGGAAAGGGATAATCTGATAAAAGCAAATGCTTCACTTCAAGAGAAAAATGAGCATTTCGAGAAGGTACATGTAACAATGATTGATAAAGTTGGGTACTTCTTGAAGCTCTACACCGAGGCCCGATAAGAAAAAATGGAGATGACAAAGACCATTTTCCAACTCAAGGATGATTTAAAGTGATTTTCTTCTGGAAGGAGCAAGTTGGATAAAATGCTTGGTCTTGGTCAAACAAACCGCTTCGGCCTCGGATACACTCAAACTGGAGACAGTCCTAGTTCGAGTGGAACAGTTTTTGTGCCCCAGTCGGTATTTCCTCCTCCGACGACGGAATTTATAGTATACAACGACAACAACCCTACCTCACCCTCTTCGGGATCATCAAGAACAAAGGTATGTTTTCGTTGTGGTTATGCAGGGCACATTAGAAGAAATTGCAAGATGGGAGCAAAACGATCAACTCAAGCGCCTCTTGCAACAACTACCAAAAAGTTCACTCCCCGGAAATCAAAGAAGGATCTTTCAAAAGGAAAGAACATTGGTAGTACATCAAACAAGACGACGACGTCAAGGAAAAGCGATGAATCATTCAAGACGCTTTCACCGAGAAGAATAACTTCACAATCATTGCCAACGCAGTCCAAAAAGGTTTGGGTGCGCAAAGGTGAAATCTTCCCTTGTCTTGTTGTTCATACTTCTTTACATGCTTATGACAACTCGTCTTGGTATCTGGATAGTGGATGTTCCCGTCACATGACCGGTGACAAAAACTGCTTTCAAAATTTAGAGAAAATCTCCGGAGGACATGTTGTTTTCGGAGACGGTCGTTCTTCCAAAATTGTTGGAAAGGGAACAATCGCTATTCCAGAAGGCCCGGTTTTGAACAATGTTTTATTTGTTGAAGGCCTAAAGACTAACCTCATTAGTATAAGTCAACTTTGTGACAATGGTTTCTCAGTTAATTTTTCTTCAGTAGAATGTATTGTAACTGATAAGGACCATGTATTCTTTCTGAAAGGGGTTAGATCTCAAAATAATTGCTATGTTGTTTCAAACAAAATTTCTGAAAAATGTAACCTAGTTTCTTTGGATAATGAAACTCTTTGGCATGAAAGATTAGGTCACATCAATTTTAAAGAACTAGCAATGGTTTCAAATAAAGACGTGGTTAAGGGGGTTCCTAAACTTTTATTTAAAGGAAACATTGTGTGTGGTGGTTGTCAAAAGGGAAAACAATCAAGGGCTGCACACAAGAACTTGAACCACGTTGGTACCAAACGGCCCTTGGAATTACTGCACATGGACTTAATGGGGCCGACTCGTCAACCATCTTTGGGAGGTAAATGGTATATTTTTCTTTTGGTTGATGATTTCTCTAGGTATTCATGGGTAACTTTTTTAAAAGAGAAAGCGGATACTTTCGACTCTTTTCATGAGATTTGTCATCGTATTATGATTGAAAGAAATGAAAAGATCGTTCGTATTCGAAATGATAGAGGTGGAGAATTCATTAATTCTAAATTCATTGATTTTTGCACTTCCAATGGCATAAAACATGAATTCTCAGCACCCTATACACCTCAGCAGAATGGTGTAGTTGAGCGCGAAAACAGGGTTGTTCAAGAGATGGCGCGTGTGATGCTTCATAGCCGGAATTTACCGTTATATTTTTGGGCTGAAGCTGTGAACACCGCCGTCTATGAAATTAATCGAGTGTATTTGCGCCCGGGAACTTTAAATACACCATATGAGCTGTGGTTTTGTAGAAAACCTAATATCAAATATTTTCGTATCTTTGAGAGTCGTTGTTACATTTTACGTGACCGCGAAAATTTTGGAAAATTTGACTCTCGAAGTGACGAAGGGATTTTCATGGGTTATTCTACAAATAGTAGAGCATATCGGGTATTTAACTTGGAATCTAAAACGATGATAGAATCTATAAATATTAAAGTAGATGAAGCTTTCCATTTTACATCTGATAAATCTACCCTTGATATGTCTCTAGATGATGATACTCCTGTAAATGCATTTTCTCGTAATAACTCTTTCGATAAAGTTGATGCATCTAATGGTTCTTCAAGTTTATCTAATGTGCAGGAATTATCACATGTACCTCCGACTACTCCATTACCGCAAACGTTACGCATCTCCAAGGATCATCCGGAATCTAATATTATTGGAGACCCACAAGAAGGAGTCAGAACTCGGAGACAGTTGGTTTGTGGAGTCGCATGCTACGTCTCCATGATAGAACCAAAGAACATCGATGAAGCTCTTCAGGATGACTACTGGATTGAAGCAATGCTGGAAGAGCTCCATCAGTTCGAACGAAAGAAAGTCTGGGAATTAACGAAGCCTCCGAAGCAACACAACGTGATTGGTACTAAATGGATTTTCAAGAATAAGAAAAACGAGGATGGTACCATCATCAGGAACAAAGCACGCCTAGTTGCTCAGGGCTACTCTCAAATTGAAGGTATAGACTTTGATGAAACGTTCGCCCCAGTAGCTAGACTCGAGTCAATTCGTATTTTATTCGCTATTGCTTGTCATTTTAAAATCAAACTCTTTCAAATGGACGTTAAGAGCGCGTTTTTAAATGGGTTTTTAAACGAGGAAGTTTATGTGGCTCAACCGAAAGGTTTTGTAGACTGTAAACAACCTAACCATGTTTTTCGTTTGAAAAAAGCTCTTTACGGTCTAAAACAAGCACCGCGAGCGTGGTACGAAAGGTTGGCAAAGCACCTATTAGAAAAGGGCTATACTCGAGGGGGAGTTGACCGGACTCTCTTTGTGAAGCATTATCAGGATAATTTCATTGTGGCACAAATCTATGTCGATGACATTGTATTTGGTGCAACTAGAGACAATGATGCTTCTAAATTCGCTGAAACCATGGAAAGCAAATTTGAGATGTCAATGATGGGCGAACTGACATACTTTCTTGGATTGCAAGTGAAACAAAATGATGATGGCATCCATTTGTGTCAATCCAAGTATGCAAGGGAGTTGGTGAAGAAATTCGATTTAGAAAACTCTAAAGATTTTCCGACTCCTATGGGAACTAGCAATAAGGGATTAGGAAGTGAATCTCTTAGTGAGAGTGTAGACGAGAAGCTTTATCGCAGCATGATAGGAAGTCTACTCTATCTCACGGCTAGTCGCCCGAATATATCCTTTAGTGTTGGGATTTGCGCGAGATATCAATCAGCACCAAAGGAGGTTCACCTGAAAGCGGTGAAGAGGATCATCCGGTACATCAAAGGAACTTTGAATTTCGGAATTTGGTATCCTATGGGAACAACGCTTGATATTATAGGATATTCAGATGCCGATTGGGCAGGATCTGTGGATGATCGGAAGAGTACGAGTGGTGCATGTTTTTATCTTGGCCATTGCCTTGTTGCATGGCATACTAAAAAGCAAAACTGCATTGCACTCTCGACTGCCGAAGCGGAATATATTTCAGCAGGTAGTTGTTCAACCCAACTCATTTGGATGAAAAGTGTGTTGAGCGACTTCCGGATTTCAGCAACTTCGGTAACGATTCTTTGTGACAACACTAGTGCTATAAACATTTCTAAAAACCCTGTGTTGCACTCAAGAACAAAACACATTGAACTTAGATATCATTTTCTAAGAGTGCTAGTTGAATCAAATATTCTTCAACTTTCCTATATTTCAACTGAACATCAATTAGCTGACATCTTAACAAAACCTTTGGATCAAAAACGATTTATTCATTTGCGTAAGGCAATTGGAATGCTTTCCTTGAAATAATTCCTTTTTGAAATCATTGCTTAGGTTAGGTTTTGTTTTTGTGTTTTTGTTCATTATCTATGCTTAGTCATAGAACATTAATTGAGCATTAGTATTATTGACTTTAATTGCATCCTTTCATTGATTTAGAAACTTATTATGCTTTGGATATCATGATAATTCTTTTGATGCAATGATCATTTATGTCAATTAAGTCATCTTTGTTTTGATCAAAGTCAATTTCTCTCTCAAATGATCTCTTGGTTTAGTTTTTATCTTATTTGACAATTGAGTCGAGTATGAAATTGAGATCAATTTTTGGTTGAATACTTTATATTTTAAATAATTGATAGACATTTTGTGACACCCCCGGAATTTGGATTAGTCCTCTATATAAATGATATAATAGGACTAAATCTCTAACCCGGTTATAGCATTTTGGATGGTAGCAAGATCCAAGAGGAACATGAGAGTTAAGCGTGCTAGAGCTAGAGTAGTTCTAGGATGGGTGACCCCCTGGGAAGTGGGGCGTCACAATTGGTATCAGAGCCATTCACCAGCCGGAAATGTGAGATGAGTCTCGGCTGAGCCAGGGTTATATAGCAGGTAGAGCGAGGCTCCCCGGCTAATGACCGTTGTGAGTGGAGTGCAGCTCCTCACAAGGTCGGCTAAGGCTAGCGAGACGAGTCTCACATCGCCTGGTGCTTGTGAGTGTGCTTGAGCCTGACGTGGACGTCAGGGCTTAAAGGGGGGAAGAATGTGACACCCCCGGAATTTGGATTAGTCCTCTATATAAATGATATAATAGGACTAAATCTCTAACCCGGCTATAGCATTTTGGATGGTAGCAAGATCCAAGAGGAACATGAGAGTTAAGCGTGCTAGAGCTAGAGTAGTTCTAGGATGGGTGACCCCCTGGGAAGTGGGGCGTCACACATTTGAGGGGGAGTAAATAAAAATTGTTATGCTCAAAAGATGTGGAAAGAGTTACATCCCAATGAGGAGTGTGAAAACTACCACCACATGGAGGAAAGAGCTACCACCTCGGTCGTCCGAGTACTGTGTGCAGCTACCACATGTATACCAAGCATGATTTTTCAAGTTGATTAGATAAAATGCTTTTTGGAATACTTGACTCTGTCAAATTCCAAGGTTGGTATAAGGTGGGGATTTTATTGAAAGATGCTCAAAGAGCCACTCTTTACAATAATTTGACTAGATATATTATCTAAATTATCTGGGATTTCAAACATCTATTGATCTTGGTATTTCATTTTCTTTACCAAATTGATGATTTGATAAAGGCATTACTCATAAGATCGTGATAGATGTAATTGAACTTGTTCAACTTTAAGGGATTTAATTTTTATAAATTTCTGTTTCATTATTTGGATATTAATGATAGATTTAGTATAATCTATTTCTCTTGACATGAAACGATGATTTCCATTTAAAGTTGACATGCATAAGTGCTTACAATCTTTTTCTGGATCTTCAAGAATTTTTTGGAATTTTTCTGAAGAAAAAGTTTGGAGCCGATCCGGACTGGACAATCCGATCCGGATCCCGAACGCAGGAATTTCCTGCGGGTAGCCGATCCGGACTGAATTCACGATCCGATCCGGACCGCGGCTAGGGTTTTATATAGAACAAAAGGGTTTTGATTTCTTTTTACTACAATCATTTGTTCCAAAGTCTCCAGAGCTTCTCTCTCTAGAAATCAACTGATTTGGAGCCCTTTCAACTCAGGTTCTTCGATTCCAAGTAAGTCTTCTTGATCAAAAACTCGGTTTTTCACAGTTTTTCCTATTTTGCTCAAAACGTGATGGAAATCTTGTAACTTTTTCGTTTGAGATTGGTTTTTGGTCAAATTTCTTTTGAAATAAGAACTCTGGATAGATTAGTTTTGATTATATGCTAGGTATTCTCTTGATTAACGGATTTTTAGGCTTTGATTTCTGAAAATTCGGTTTTAGGGCATATAATAGGAATTTTTGAAAATCATGGGATTGATCTATTTTTAAAATTATTTTTGCAAAACTAATTTGATTCCTAGTCTCTCTACACGATAATGATTGTTTAGGTACAGTTTTTCAAATTTTTGAAAATAAACAATTTTTCGTGTTCTTGAGTTCTTGCTCACAGGTTGCTCTTGACTAACGCACTAGCAAGGATGGTTTTTGCTTGGATTATTGTGCTCATTGTAGCGTTAGTAGGGACTCGAGCATCTGTTAAAACGGAAAAATATGGAACAAATCAAGAAGAAACAAAGAATGTTCCTCAAACTGAGCCAGAATCAGAAGATGAAGAGGATTGGGGCACATTTTGTAAAGAAGTACAACAAGCTGTTGATGACGAAGATAGGTTCTATTTAAAGAACAAAAAGCTGATGAAGTCTTCTTCAACAACAAAGCAGTACTCTAGGCGAAAGAATTCGAGGGGCACTGGAATTCAGATTAATGAACCCCTCGCTAGAGCACACTCTCTGCCTAGAGAACATCCATGGAATGAAGGTCAAAATGCACCGTCAGCATTCACACAACTTTCTTCTACCTCCAGGAGAAACTCCACAGAAGCTGATATATTATCTATTCAACGAGAACAGAGGAAAATGTCTGAAGAACAAGAAATAATGTCCGCTGACCTTCGAGAGATGAAAAGGAATTGTTCCAAAATATCAAGAATGCTTAAAGGGATTTTGAACAAATTGAACTGTACAAGTTCCGAGGATTCTGACTAATCCTTATTTTGCTCTTAGTATCTTTTGCAGGTTTTTAAGTTTTAGTTCTTACCTTTTATTGTTGAACTTTTAACCTCTCCTTATTATTTTTGTAATTTTGGCAACTTTAGTGACAAAAAGGGGGAGAGATATAAGAACAATTGGAACAATGGTTTGAGAGAACTATGAACTTTGAACTATGAAAGGTAAGTATCAAAGCAACTTTTGGTTTTGTATTGTGATTGCATGCATGCTTCGACTAACTATTTGACTAACTATTTGGGCATGTATTATTACTAACAAGTTGTTTGATTACTAACAAGTTCTGTGACATTTGGATTTTATTGCTTAGAAGATATGTCTATTTCTGATTATGAGATCTTAATACATATCTTAGTTCACAAATGTCATGGTAAGAATAAACTCTATCTCTGTTTGGTTTTGAATGCTAAATATTCTTGAGGTATCTAACGATCTCTTTTGTCAAGAATGATTTCTTTTTGCAGAGAGTACAGATGTCTAAGTCTAGAGTCTGTTTTAGGAGTTTATCTCATGTACTTATTTACTGGTTCTCAAATGTAAATTTTTGTTGTATGGTGATAGCAACAAAAATATCTTTTTGAATTTTCTTGAGTGGATTCTCTGTTTTGTCACGAAACCGCCAAAGGGGGAGATTGTTAAGGAATTTGTTTTGGCGTATTTCATGAAAGTGTTAAGTCTTGAAGATTGAAGATAAAGAAGTTTGGATCATTTACCTCAATCTCAAGAAAGAAGAATTCAAAAGGATCAGGTACGTTTAACTAATTATTTTTGATGATCCGAATACTTCTTATAGTGTAGAAACACTTGGATGATTTTTTAATTGAATAAAAATCAAAAACTGGACATATTACATGTTCAGGATCCGGATCGGGCACTACAGTCCGGACCCCGAACATAGGGTAGTTCGTGCGCAATTTCAGTCCGGACCGTGGTATGACAGTCCGGACCCCGAACGTGAATTCTGTAAGAATTGCATGAACAGTCCGGACCGTGGTATTTCAGTCCGGACCCCGAACGTGAATTCTGTAGGAATTGCATGAACAGTCCGGACCGTGGAATCTCAGTCCGGACCCCGAACGTATGTTTTTCTGGAAATTGTCTGTTTAGCCACGACAGTCCGGACTGCCAATTCCAGTCCGGACCGTCGTCCCTGAAAATTCCAGATTAGGTCAGTTTTTGATTCTTATCCTCTTCCAACGGTTTCTAACCTATAAATAAACCCTACGATTCATTTTTAGGGTAATCCAAAATACGGTCAAAAAGAGAAAAATCCACATATAGAGAAGAAAGGAAATAACGAGATTAAATCTATGTTTATTCATCTATATTGATTAATTTGATTCTAGGTTTTCATACTCAGATTTTGAGTAGAATCAAATTAATGAATACTTAGATGGTATTTCCGATCTATCTTTGATCTAAGTATTCGGCGGATCATCACCACCCAAAAACAACGATTTTCTCAAAATCGGCGCGTGGACTCGCGTGGCCTTGTGGATTCAAGGTGCTACCGCTCTCGTGGATTCGGAGCGAGGTACGTTCGTGGATTCGAGACGTGCTACTGGGTGAAGACCGTGGATTCGGTTGGACGTCTTGGATTCGACGTTGGACACCGTGGATTCGGCGTTGGACGCTAATCGTGGATTCGAGGAGCGTTGCGGAGCGAGCGGAGAAGATCTACTAGGAGCGTATGGAAAAAGGTCGAGTCGTCTGTGAGTACGGTATATCACCTTTGTACGTGTTATAATTCTAGTGGATTTCGCCGTGTTATCGGTCCCGTGGTTTTTTACTCCGGTTTTGGAGTTTTCCACGTAAAAATCTTGCGTGTTATATTTTCATTTCCGCATTGGGTTTTATTGCGCAACGATTTTTGAGTGTTTATTGTTTACACCTATTCACCCCCCCTCTAGGTGGTTTTTCTCCTATTTAGATCCATATTTTAACATAACCCAACACGGTGGACAAGCCTTGCATCATTTGCGACGGAATACACCAAGTGACCGAATGTCCCCAGAAGCGAGACCACTATTTTCGATGCGGCAAACCGGGGCACTTCCGTTTCAACTGCCCCTTGAAAACGGGGACATCATCCGTAGCAGCATCTACACCTTCGTCTCAGCAATCGGGAGGAGGGAGAGTCTATACGATGACCCACCAGGGGACGGACCCACCGGAAGACGTCGTAGCCGGTAATACTCGAGTTTCAGATCATCGTGCTAGAACTTTTGTGTCAACACCTGAGCATCCCACTCTTTCACCTCGGTTCGTGTTTTCGCCCCTACCTTAGTTATTAGAAGAAATCCCCATCGTAGAAATAAGCTCGGTCGGATTTTTGGGCTACCCCTCGAGGCAGGCGGCTTTATTCCTTCCTGCCCAGCGAGGGTGGGGCGGGTTCTTAGTCTCTAAGAACTAGTGGGGTTTCCGTTAAGGGTTATCGGCGTAGCGCTTGGGACCGACGGTCGCGACAATCTTTAAGCGGTAGTTGACTGCTTGAAGTTCCAAGTGCGTCTCCGGGAACCGGACTTACCGGAACTTGTAAACTTAGCTAGTAGGAATGCCTTCTGCTCGCTTTTCTTTTCGTTGTTGCGGGCAAGAAGCTTGGTAGAAGGCAGTCGAGTAGCGTTCACGAGTTCCGTATGGATCTTGACACGAGAAGAACAAGTAACCCCCTCACCTCGGATGGATGACCTATTCGATCAACTACAAGGAGCAACGGTGTTCCCAAAGATTGATCTGCGGTCCGGCTATCACCAGCCTAGAGTCCGGGGTGATGACATACCGAAAACAGCCTTGCGAATTCGGAATGGTCAACTCGAGTTTACGGTTATACCGTTTAGACTCGCTAACGCACCAGCGGTGTTCACGGACTTGGTGAATAGGATACTCAAGCCCTTCTCGGACCAGCCGGTAATGGTCTTATAGTTGACTTTCTGATCTACTCTCGCACAGACAAGAGGTATGGGGAACACTTGCGAGTAATCCCCCAGACCCACCGGAACCAGGAGTTGTATGCCAAACTCAAGAAGTGTGAGTTCCGGCTCCGCGAGGGAGACTTCTTGGGATGCATACTCTCAGCATCGGGAATTGCGGTGGACCCGAGGAGGATTGAATCAGGGACCAACTGGGCTCGGCCAACAACGGTGACGGAAATCCGAAGCTTCCTAAGACGGGCAGGGTACTACAGACGCTTCGTGGGAGTCTTCTCAAAGATAACCACTCCCCTAAATCGACTAACCCGAAAAGGGGAGAGATTCGTCTGGACGGCCCAGTGCCAGAAGAGCTTCGAAGAACTTAAAGACAGACGCACACAAGCGCCAGTGCTCACATTGCCGAAGCCCGGAGAGGACTATAAGATATAGTGTGACGAATCTCCAAGAGGATCTTGGGAGGCCAAACAACGGACACGCAACTACAACTGGTGCGAGACAGAATATCCTCGGAGCAAGGTGGAGTTTTTACGATTGGCTCAGATAATGTAATAAGGTTCCGGGGACGAATTCGTGTGCCCGATAAGCTAGAAATGAGGAAAGAAAATCTGGCGAAAGCATATAATGCCCCCTACACTGCGCATCCCGGAGGTACAAAGATGTACAAGGATCTGTGGCAGACCTTCTGGTGGCCCAAATTAAAAAGCGATGTGTCACGCCCCGAGTCCAAAAACTAGTGTATAAATTTTTTTTTTTTTTTAAAATCAGAGTTGCAAAAACAACCAGGGCAATGACAGACCGCCACATATATAGAAGAGTCCCAATCCCCAATGGAATTGAGCCTTTTCTATATATGCACGGCTAGCTTGGCAACAATCATCAGAGTACTAACTACGTACAACTACATGCAAAAGTTACAATTAACTTTACAATTATTTACATCTGAATTACAACTCTTTCCTTTAACATCAAATAATACATGAACTTTCGGCTGTCCAGGGTCAGCATCTAACACGGAATCTCACCAACACGTCCCGACATCCCAGCACCCGCTCGGCCTGAAACACAGTCACCCGAGGGTGTGAGATACACCGGAGTGTATCCCAGTGGGCACGACGAGCCGAGAAATAGCAGATCGTACCTACTGGTATACAATACTAGAGGATAGTAATAATCAGGGGTTAGAATAATCAGATAGGCAATCATGAAGATCAACAGATATATAATCCCAGTTAGGTTGTGCAGAAATATAATCATGGAACTGTATTTAATTCGAGGATAGCAAAATCATGAGTTATGATAAAAGCAGGCTGAACAGGCAACATATGCAATAGACCACGGGTTAGGGTAAAGCAGATATATATATAACTGGTGCTGTAAAGAAGGCAAAACTCATAATCTGGGTACAAGCATAGGAGATAATTTTTTAGCAGAATTGAAAACATGTATCAGGATAATCAACACATCAAGGAGTTAGGACAATCAGCAAGATAACAATGAAACTATAATCAGAGGCATCACATAGAATCATATAAAGGTAGATAACTAGAAGCCAGATCAAAGAATCAAAGAATCAACACATGCATCAAATAGATGAAAACGCAAAGACCCAATCACAAGCTACCATTTTGGTCTTCGCAAAGACCTCAGGCGAGGCTGCCCTCTTGGCACCACCTGGTTGACATTCCCCAAACTAGGGTCACGGGTTGCCTCAGCTAACCACTTTACCGGTAAAGTACACCGCTACGGGGGATCAGTCCGCTAGTGTACGTGAAGAACAACGGTGCGGGCGAATCATGTGCAAATGCTCAAACTGGCGGTCCACTGACCGGGTAATCGGCAACAAGCCGGGAAATCCCCACTGGGATGCAATAACCAAATCAACTGAATCTCAACTCATATGCAAGACCAAGGCAAATCTCAACTCAGCATAAGCTCAACCGAAAAACTCAACTCAATCATACAGACCAACCAAATAATACAAAACTTAAACACATATTTTTAAGAAAACTGTTTTGAAAAGTCCACACCCCGAAGAGCATTGCCCTCGTCCTATCAAACAAGAACAGACTCAGGCGACACTACGAAGCTTGGGTTTCCAAACCTCGCAGAGCAATTGCCTTTGTCCTATCAAACAAGAACAGACTCCGGCGACCCTACGAAGCTCGGTAAAAACATCAGTTAAACAAATCTATGTGCTCAGCAGTGTATCATTTGATCGACAGGACAAACAGGCTTACTCATCAACCATGGAAATGTTCCAAGATAAGATATAAATACCAGAGGCACTAAGAATAATCATGTAAGGCAGAATAGAACTGATAACAGGCGTAGCTCAACTATCAGATGACCAAACAGGCATGGCAATATGTAGAGCAATAATATAACCACTGGAAACAACTAATCAGCAGATATGGTAAAGATCACTAAAGAAGATCATAATCAGGCATAAAGCAGGTATGACGTAGCAAATAACTGAATCAAAGGAAGGTAGGCTCAAGCATTGGTAGATCAATATAATAATCAAGCATAGGAGTGCAACTACGAAATGGCCAATCAGTCAAAGCAACTAACAGTAATATATATTGTAACCAAAGGCAGACAGGCTCAAGATAAACTAGGTTACCAAAAACAAGAGTCCAACTAATACCGTACACCGAGGGCCGAAAAGATCTCGGACCGAAGTTAAACCCACCTGTCAAATCGCAGGCGACAAGACTGAATCGACTGTATGCTCAGAACCAGATGCAAACTGGACAGACCTGAATCAAACATATTAATCAACCTCGAATTCACTAATCACAACTTAAACCCCAGATCCATTTTAAAACCTCTAATTATTTAACTAATAGTGTCATTTGAGCACTGTTTTCGCTCGTTCTTTCAACTGGAAAATCATTTTAACATTCCGTCACTTCCAGCAGGTTACTTATGTCTTGCTGAACACCGTGCTCACCAATTTGTAGCAGCACGGAACCCGAGGCAAACTTCGGGCCATAAAAACCCTCTCTAACATAGCCCAAATGAATTTTTGTTTCTCCGGGACTTCAAACCCTGTTTCTAACGCGAGCATCGCGTTCAGTGACCCCAAATTAGCTAGGAATGCACTGTCGCGACTTCGCCAACAGCCCGGAACCATGTTTTATTTAAACATTTCACTAAAAGGTTGATTCAACTACATCTTTTAATTTAAACTTCAAACAAGAACATTTTGTATATCAAAGTTGGTCTGGGCACTGCCAGGACCTCAGTGCTCACCCTGGTTGAGGCCCAGGGGTGCTGGTTCAAGCAGAACCAAGGTCAAGCTTACACCCTAATTCACAATGCACCAAACTTTAATCCACTCAGTTTCTGTTTGAACTGAAGTGAGCACAGAGCTCAGGGGACTATTTGGAGCAAGTTTCATATTTACAGTTTCATCAAATTCCAACTTAATCTTCATTGAAGCATTTCATCAAACATCTTAGGGGCATATTACATACACATACACATAACACCATGGGAAACTTGGTTCTCTGCAACCAGGGCACCTGAGGGCTTCCAAGATGGATCAAATTGATCTACAAAGATTCTGGAGCAATTCCCCTCAAGTTGGAGCATGCCAAAACTCCTAGGTTGGCCGGGCTCAAGGAAAAAGATGAGCCAAATGCATGGAAAATCGTGACCAACAAACCAGAGGTTCTGGGCCCAAACCTTTTGCACAGAACTTCCCCAAAACTCAAAGTGAAACTTTCTGGACCCGTGCCCGGCGATAGGACACGGCGACGGCGCGGCGGAGCAAGCTCCATTTTCGAGCTCTTCCACCTCTAATGGCGAATTTCAACCAAGGCACTTGGAAGCTCTCTAACTTGGATGGAAATGTTCTTTGGGTCCACAGGAAGCTTCCCGAACAATCCTCCCCGGCCGGAGATGGCTGGAACGCCGGCGGCCGAGATTTGATCCCATTTCGAACCCATCTTGGCCGCGCTTCAACCGCGCTGCATGGTTGCCATGCAAGTGCATGGACGGACTCCCCTAGGTCCCTAGAAGAGTTCTGGGCATGTGGCCGGCGTCGGAGAAGCCCGCCGGCGCCGGAGCTGAAAGTTCGGCCAACATGCAAAAATCCCGAAAGCTAGGGCTTCAAACTGCCACTTCCCTGCTTGATCAAACTCCACTAAATTTGGTGGAGTTCATCCTCATCCACTACAGTCCGAGCCTACCAAGTTTGGCCCAATTCGGTCCACTGGTTGCAGGGCTGTGATGAGGCGGAGCAATATTAGGTTTCCGGCGAGATTATTCTCTCGCCGGCAACCGGCTATGCATGGGAGCTCGGGCTTGTGCAGGGAGCATTCTTAGGGCCTAGGAATTCTACTGCATATGGTCTAGGGTGCTAACAACTAACGGTTAGGGACTCTTACCTTGGCCGAGCTCGGGGAAGAAGGGATGAAGCCGGAATCTGGGTTCTTTCTCCACGCGCAACCTCAGCAACCTCCAGAACTACTCCACGGATCCAGAGGAAGCCAAAGAGCACTTCAAAACCCAACTTGATGGAAGTTGGTTCCAACTTCTTCTTTCTCTCCCTTACTTGGTTTACTCTAATGGTGATGGTGTTCCTTTGGTCATCAGCACCTCGGGCTGGTTCAGGAAGTAGCAGAGGCTCCCCAGATTGCGAGAAGATCCTCCAGAAAGTTCAGAAGCAAGTTGCTCCAATCCTTCACCCTCCTCTCTCTCTCTCTCTCGGCTTAAACTCTAATGGTGTTTGGTCCTTAGTGTTCCCAGCATCCGAAGCCAGGTCTGGGAGATACAAAGGATCAAGAAAAGCCTAGGATTCCCCAACCAACTCCTCGTGTACACACCAAAGAAGACCAAAAGCCATCTTTGGATTTAATGCAAATTTTCTTTTAGATTCTCTTCTCAAACCGGGTTCACACATAACCCACTCATCCGGGGTCTGCACAGTAGGTGCAAATTGCACCCAACACCTTATCCTATAAGCCCCTTAAATTTAGATACATAAAATACTAACATTTTATTGAAAACACTCCATTTTTGGTGCATTTCACGCATTTCAAGAAAATTCGTTCGACGAATTGCGAAATGGACTTCGCCACGACGTCCGGCTCGTCGAGACCTATCAGGTAGCGTATCTGTTTGGTTCGTTCGACGCCCGGATTAAAAGTCGTTCCATAAAGTTCGACTCAATATAGCGCGTGGCACGCACTTCGATGCACCCGGGTCGCCAAACGCGAAATCCGTCAGTGCCATTGTGCTCAGAACGTCGAAAATAGCTAGGATCCATTACTCATACCTCTAGGTTAAAACTCTAGATAGTGGTTCGGCCATTAGTGAAAGCGAGGGATTAAAAACCGAGGGTTACTATTCACTTTAAGTCGCGGGGCCCGCTTTTTGATTTCTGATTTCTGGAAGATCCGACCGTCGGATCGAAAACATATGAATATGAAACTTCTATGTTTCGACGAGACGATCGCAATGGTGATCTCGGATTTTCCAGATCAGACCCCGATCAAAAGTCGACATTTTAGGGCCACTGTTGCACTACTATCTACCAATTTTTGCTATTTAAATAATTCTGGAATTTATTTAAATCTGAATTCTGGATTTTAAAATCATGGTTACTACATCACTCACCACTTTAAGAAGTTTCGTCCCCGAAACTTAAACTTAACTAATCCACTATTACGCCTCTAACAGGTTCACAGTAGTGACAATCAGTCACAAAATATTGACAACTCTCAGATTACTCATTTAGACCCAATCTGAATATTCCCCTTTTACAGGGCAGAGTATTTCTCGGTTCTTTCGGAAGTACGTTGTCGGCCGCCCAACGTGCTTACCAAAAGAAAGGCGAAATACCATAGATCTGTCGCCAACCACTAGTTGGGGACACAACTCACATCTGAAGGTACATTACATACCTCCCTACACAGTCACTATGCCAAAACCCAGCGCTCTCTCGTGAACACAAGTCATCCTAGGGTTCGTTCCTAACCAAACCTAGGCATCGTATTCCTATTTCTCTGATACCATCTAATCTGTCACGCCCCGAGTCCAAAAACTAGTGTATAAATTTTTTTTTTTAAAAAAAATCAGAGTTGCAAAAACAACCAGGGCAATGACAGACCGCCACATATATAGAAGAGTCCCAATCCCCAATGGAATTGAGCCTTTTCTATATATGCACGGCTAGCTTGGCAACAATCATCAGAGTACTAACTACGTACAACTACATGCAAAAGTTACAATTAACTTTACAATTATTTACATCTGAATTACAACTCTTTCCTTTAACATCAAATAATACATGAACTTTCGGCTGTCCAGGGTCAGCATCTAACACGGAATCTCACCAACACGTCCCGACATCCCAGCACCCGCTCGGCCTGAAACACAGTCACCCGAGGGTGTGAGATACACCGGAGTGTATCCCAGTGGGCACGACGAGCCGAGAAATAGCAGATCGTACCTACTGGTATACAATACTAGAGGATAGTAATAATCAGGGGTTAGAATAATCAGATAGGCAATCATGAAGATCAACAGATATATAATCCCAGTTAGGTTGTGCAGAAATATAATCATGGAACTGTATTTAATTCGAGGATAGCAAAATCATGAGTTATGATAAAAGCAGGCTGAACAGGCAACATATGCAATAGACCACGGGTTAGGGTAAAGCAGATATATATATAACTGGTGCTGTAAAGAAGGCAAAACTCATAATCTGGGTACAAGCATAGGAGATAATTTTTTAGCAGAATTGAAAACATGTATCAGGATAATCAACACATCAAGGAGTTAGGACAATCAGCAAGATAACAATGAAACTATAATCAGAGGCATCACATAGAATCATATAAAGGTAGATAACTAGAAGCCAGATCAAAGAATCAAAGAATCAACACATGCATCAAATAGATGAAAACGCAAAGACCCAATCACAAGCTACCATTTTGGTCTTCGCAAAGACCTCAGGCGAGGCTGCCCTCTTGGCACCACCTGGTTGACATTCCCCAAACTAGGGTCACGGGTTGCCTCAGCTAACCACTTTACCGGTAAAGTACACCGCTACGGGGGATCAGTCCGCTAGTGTACGTGAAGAACAACGGTGCGGGCGAATCATGTGCAAATGCTCAAACTGGCGGTCCACTGACCGGGTAATCGGCAACAAGCCGGGAAATCCCCACTGGGATGCAATAACCAAATCAACTGAATCTCAACTCATATGCAAGACCAAGGCAAATCTCAACTCAGCATAAGCTCAACCGAAAAACTCAACTCAATCATACAGACCAACCAAATAATACAAAACTTAAACACATATTTTTAAGAAAACTGTTTTGAAAAGTCCACACCCCGAAGAGCATTGCCCTCGTCCTATCAAACAAGAACAGACTCAGGCGACACTACGAAGCTTGGGTTTCCAAACCTCGCAGAGCAATTGCCTTTGTCCTATCAAACAAGAACAGACTCCGGCGACCCTACGAAGCTCGGTAAAAACATCAGTTAAACAAATCTATGTGCTCAGCAGTGTATCATTTGATCGACAGGACAAACAGGCTTACTCATCAACCATGGAAATGTTCCAAGATAAGATATAAATACCAGAGGCACTAAGAATAATCATGTAAGGCAGAATAGAACTGATAACAGGCGTAGCTCAACTATCAGATGACCAAACAGGCATGGCAATATGTAGAGCAATAATATAACCACTGGAAACAACTAATCAGCAGATATGGTAAAGATCACTAAAGAAGATCATAATCAGGCATAAAGCAGGTATGACGTAGCAAATAACTGAATCAAAGGAAGGTAGGCTCAAGCATTGGTAGATCAATATAATAATCAAGCATAGGAGTGCAACTACGAAATGGCCAATCAGTCAAAGCAACTAACAGTAATATATATTGTAACCAAAGGCAGACAGGCTCAAGATAAACTAGGTTACCAAAAACAAGAGTCCAACTAATACCGTACACCGAGGGCCGAAAAGATCTCGGACCGAAGTTAAACCCACCTGTCAAATCGCAGGCGACAAGACTGAATCGACTGTATGCTCAGAACCAGATGCAAACTGGACAGACCTGAATCAAACATATTAATCAACCTCGAATTCACTAATCACAACTTAAACCCCAGATCCATTTTAAAACCTCTAATTATTTAACTAATTGTGTCATTTGAGCACTGTTTTCGCTCGTTCTTTCAACTGGAAAATCATTTTAACATTTCGTCACTTCCAGCAGGTTACTTATGTCTTGCTGAACACCGTGCTCACCAATTTGTAGCAGCACGGAACCCGAGGCAAACTTCGGGCCATAAAAACCCTCTCTAACATAGCCCAAATGAATTTTTGTTTCTCCGGGACTTCAAACCCTGTTTCTAACGCGAGCATCGCGTTCAGTGACCCCAAATTAGCTAGGAATGCACTGTCGCGACTTCGCCAACAGCCCGGAACCATGTTTTATTTAAACATTTCACTAAAAGGTTGATTCAACTACATCTTTTAATTTAAACTTCAAACAAGAACATTTTGTATATCAAAGTTGGTCTGGGCACTGCCAGGACCTCAGTGCTCACCCTGGTTGAGGCCCAGGGGTGCTGGTTCAAGCAGAACCAAGGTCAAGCTTACACCCTAATTCACAATGCACCAAACTTTAATCCACTCAGTTTCTGTTTGAACTGAAGTGAGCACAGAGCTCAGGGGACTATTTGGAGCAAGTTTCATATTTACAGTTTCATCAAATTCCAACTTAATCTTCATTGAAGCATTTCATCAAACATCTTAGGGGCATATTACATACACATACACATAACACCATGGGAAACTTGGTTCTCTGCAACCAGGGCACCTGAGGGCTTCCAAGATGGATCAAATTGATCTACAAAGATTCTGGAGCAATTCCCCTCAAGTTGGAGCATGCCAAAACTCCTAGGTTGGCCGGGCTCAAGGAAAAAGATGAGCCAAATGCATGGAAAATCGTGACCAACAAACCAGAGGTTCTGGGCCCAAACCTTTTGCACAGAACTTCCCCAAAACTCAAAGTGAAACTTTCTGGACCCGTGCCCGGCGATAGGACACGGCGACGGCGCGGCGGAGCAAGCTCCATTTTCGAGCTCTTCCACCTCTAATGGCGAATTTCAACCAAGGCACTTGGAAGCTCTCTAACTTGGATGGAAATGTTCTTTGGGTCCACAGGAAGCTTCCCGAACAATCCTCCCCGGCCGGAGATGGCTGGAACGCCGGCGGCCGAGATTTGATCCCATTTCGAACCCATCTTGGCCGCGCTTCAACCGCGCTGCATGGTTGCCATGCAAGTGCATGGACGGACTCCCCTAGGTCCCTAGAAGAGTTCTGGGCATGTGGCCGGCGTCGGAGAAGCCCGCCGGCGCCGGAGCTGAAAGTTCGGCCAACATGCAAAAATCCTGAAAGCTAGGGCTTCAAACTGCCACTTCCCTGCTTGATCAAACTCCACTAAATTTGGTGGAGTTCATCCTCATCCACTACAGTCCGAGCCTACCAAGTTTGGCCCAATTCGGTCCACTGGTTGCAGGGCTGTGATGAGGCGGAGCAATATTAGGTTTCCGGCGAGATTATTCTCTCGCCGGCAACCGGCTATGCATGGGAGCTCGGGCTTGTGCAGGGAGCATTCTTAGGGCCTAGGAATTCTACTGCATATGGTCTAGGGTGCTAACAACTAACGGTTAGGGACTCTTACCTTGGCCGAGCTCGGGGAAGAAGGGATGAAGCCGGAATCTGGGTTCTTTCTCCACGCGCAACCTCAGCAACCTCCAGAACTACTCCACGGATCCAGAGGAAGCCAAAGAGCACTTCAAAACCCAACTTGATGGAAGTTGGTTCCAACTTCTTCTTTCTCTCCCTTACTTGGTTTACTCTAATGGTGATGGTGTTCCTTTGGTCATCAGCACCTCGGGCTGGTTCAGGAAGTAGCAGAGGCTCCCCAGATTGCGAGAAGATCCTCCAGAAAGTTCAGAAGCAAGTTGCTCCAATCCTTCACCCTCCTCTCTCTCTCTCTCGGCTTAAACTCTAATGGTGTTTGGTCCTTAGTGTTCCCAGCATCCGAAGCCAGGTCTGGGAGATACAAAGGATCAAGAAAAGCCTAGGATTCCCCAACCAACTCCTCGTGTACACACCAAAGAAGACCAAAAGCCATCTTTGGATTTAATGCAAATTTTCTTTTAGATTCTCTTCTCAAACCGGGTTCACACATAACCCACTCATCCGGGGTCTGCACAGTAGGTGCAAATTGCACCCAACACCTTATCCTATAAGCCCCTTAAATTTAGATACATAAAATACTAACATTTTATTGAAAACACTCCATTTTTGGTGCATTTCACGCATTTCAAGAAAATTCGTTCGACGAATTGCGAAATGGACTTCGCCACGACGTCCGGCTCGTCGAGACCTGTCAGGTAGCGTATCTGTTTGGTTCGTTCGACGCCCGGATTAAAAGTCGTTCCATAAAGTTCGACTCAATATAGCGCGTGGCACGCACTTCGATGCACCCGGGTCGCCAAACGCGAAATCCGTCAGTGCCATTGTGCTCAGAACGTCGAAAATAGCTAGGATCCATTACTCATACCTCTAGGTTAAAACTCTAGATAGTGGTTCGGCCATTAGTGAAAGCGAGGGATTAAAAACCGAGGGTTACTATTCACTTTAAGTCGCGGGGCCCGCTTTTTGATTTCTGATTTCTGGAAGATCCGACCGTCGGATCGAAAACATATGAATATGAAACTTCTATGTTTCGACGAGACGATCGCAATGGTGATCTCGGATTTTCCAGATCAGACCCCGATCAAAAGTCGACATTTTAGGGCCACTGTTGCACTACTATCTACCAATTTTTGCTATTTAAATAATTCTGGAATTTATTTAAATCTGAATTCTGGATTTTAAAATCATGGTTACTACACGATGTGACACAATTCGTGGCGCATTATTTGGTGTGCTAACAGGTGAAAGAGGAACATCAGCGACCGGCGGGGAAACAGACGCTTCGGCTTACGAGGGAAGTAGTAGCAGGAAAGACTCCTTACGAAGAGTAATGTTGGTCTCAACCCCAGGAGAACCCTTAGAAGAAAATACTTTGTACCTTCCTGCCTAAAAAGGATGTGAAGACTTAGTTGTCTTATGTGTTGGCTATTTATTTATGGGTTAAATAGGTCCTGTTACGGAATTTGAGTTGGCGTAGTTTCGTGAAAGTCTCAAGTCTTGAAGATTGAAGGTGAAGAAAGTTGGATCATTTAACTCAATCTCAAGAAAGAAGAATTCAAAAGGATCGGGTATGTTTAACTAAAGATTTTGTGTGATCCGAATACTTCTTGTAGTGTAGAAACACTTGGAAGAATCTTTCATTGCATAAAAATCAAAAACTGGACTTGGGACATGTTCAGGATCCGGATCAGGTTGTTCGATCCGGATCCCGAAGGTGGTTCGTTCATACACCAGTTCAATCCGGATCGTAGCCTCTCTTGATCCGGATCCCGAACACTGTGTTCACCATCTTCCTTGAACGATCCGGATCAGGCTTCGCAATCCGAATCCCGAACGTTGATGTTTGGTGAACTGTATGAACGATCCGGATCATGCACTTCGATCCGGATCCCGAACCTTCGTTTTTCTGGAACTGGCTGACTCGTTACGACGATCCGGATCACAGCTAGTCCGATCCGGATCGCCGTCCGTAAAATTTCCAGAAATGTTAGGTTTTTGATTCTTATCTCCTTCCTAGGGTTTCTAACCTATAAATATACCCTATGATTCATTTTCTAGGGTAAGCCGATAAAAATCGACATAGCCGTCATTTTCATATATCATCTTATACGGCTCTAGATCCACATATAGAGAAGAAAGGAAATCATTAGAAAACACTCTATGTTTCTTCATCTATATTGATTAGTTTGATTCTAGGTTTTCATACTCACATCTTGAGTTGAATCAAACTAATGAATACTTAGATGGTATTTCCGATCTATCTTTGATCTAAGTATTCGGCGGATCATCACCACCCAAAAACAACGATTTACCCCAAAAATCGGCGCATGGATTCGCGTGTCCTTGTGGATTCAAGGTTCAACCGCTCTCGTGGATTCGGAGCGAGGCACGTTCGTGGATTCGAAGGGTGCTATTGGGTGAAGACCGTGGATTCAGTCGGACGTCGTGGATTCGACGTTGGACGCCGTGGATTCGGCGTTGGGCGCAGATCGTGGATTCGAGAAGCGTCGCGGAGCGAGCGGAGAAGATCCTCTAGGAGCGTATGGAAAAGGTTGAGTCGTAAGTGTGTACGGTAAATCACCTTGTACGTGTTTTAATTCTAGTGGATTTCTGCCGTGTTATCGGTCCCGTGGTTTTTTACTCCGGTGATGGAGTTTTCCACGTAAAAATCTTGCGTATTATTTTTATTTCCGCATTGGGTTTTTATCGCAACGATTTTTTGAGTGTTTATACGTTTACACCTATTCACCCCCCTCTAGGTGTTTTTTCCCCTATTTAGATCCTTATTACATATAACCCAACAAGTGGTATCAGAGAGGGAATAGGGTTGTAAACAATGGTTGAAGGTGGAAACATCAACCGACCCCCGTTCTTCGATGGAACAAATTATGCGTACTGGAAAGTACGGATGAAAGCCTTTTTAATTTCCATCGACGAACGGGTGTGGCAATCAATTGAATTAGGATGGTCTAATCCAACTGAATTTATTGGTGATGTTCGCACCTTAAAACCTAGGTCGAAATGGACCAAGGAAGAGTTAGATTCATCTTCTTACAATGGCAAGGGAATTAATGCTATTTTTAATGCCTTATCTCAAACTGAATTCTCTCGCGTCTCGGCATGTGAGACTGCGAAAGAAATCTGGGATGTTCTTCAGGTTACACATGAGGGAACTAACCTCGTGAAGATTCAGAAACTGCAAATGCTTACGAGCAAGTTTGACTCTATCTTAATGGCAGAAAATGAATCTTTCACGGACTACTATACACGATTGCAAGACATCGTAAACTCATGTGCTAACCTGGGAGAGAAGATTCCAGAATTTAAGATTGTATGAAAGATCTTAAGAACTCTTCCTGAACGATTTCGCCCAAAGGTTACTGCCATTGAAACTATTAAACACCCGGACGAAATACGTGTAGAAGAATTAGTTGGTTCATTACAAACTTATGAAATGACATTTACTACTAACAATTCTTCTGGAAAGGCATCCACTTCTAAGTCTTCAGGTTATGCGTTGAAAACAACTAAGGAAGAAGACGCGGATACATCCTCCTCAGACGATGACGAGAACCTTTCTATGGAGGAATTTGAGAAGCAGCTCGCTCTCTTGACAAGGAAGTTTCGCCGCAACTTTCGAAGGGGTAATTCAAGTAAATCTCCATTCTTCGGAAAGTCGAACAAAGGCAAGGGTACTGCAAGTTACAAGTCAAGAAAGCAAGAGAACTTCTCAAAGGATAAGAAAAGTTCAGAGGGACAACTACAATGCTTCAAATGTCGAGGCTACGGCCACATTGCAACGGAGTGTCCTAACAAGTATCCGGCAAAGAAGAAGGCGATGCAAGTCGTCACTTGGGATGACAACTCAACGTCAAATGAGTCGTCTTCGAGTGATGAAGAAAAGAGCTCCACCGCATTCCACGCGTCCGTATCTTCACCCTTCATGTGCTTTATGGCAAGTACATCCGAGTCGTTGTCCAACTCCACTGTTGAAAAGAATGCAACGGACAACGATTCGGATGATTGGGAAGGTGGAGATTTTGCTCTAGCCTATCACAGATCTTTACGGGATTTAAAGAAACCGGCTAAGCAAAACAAGGGGTTGAGAGGGAGATTGCAGGATCTCGAAGAAGAAGTAAAAAGGGTAACTTCTCTCTCGACTGATCTTGAAGTGGAAAGGGATAATCTGATAAAGGCAAATGTTTCCCTTCAAGAGTCCAATGAGCAACTCGAGAAGAACTATATAGATATGGTGAACAAAGCGAACTATTTCTTGAAGCTCTACTGCGAGGCCCGACGGGAAAAATTGGAAATGACAGAGACCATTTGCCAACTCAAGGATGACTAACAGCAATTTTCTTTTGGAAGGAGTAAGTTGGATAAACTTCTTGGTCTTGGTCAAACAAACAAGTCCGGCCTCGGATACAATCGAACTGAAGACAATTTTAGTTCGGTTGGGACAGTCTTTGTGCCTCAGTCGGTATCTCCTCCTCCGACACCGGAATTCAAGACAAACAACGACAACAAGCCTACTTCATCCTTTTCAGAATCGTCAAGCACAAAGGTATGTTTTCGTTGTAATTTTGCAGGGCACATTGAAAGAAATTGCAAGATTGGAGCGCAAAGATGAAATCAACCACATCTTGCAACTGCTACCAATAAGTTCACTCCCCGGAATTCAAAGAAGGATTTTCCTAAAGAAAAGGACATTGGTAGTACTTCAAACAAGACGATGACAAAAGAAAAAGACCAATCTTGCAAGACGTCTTCATCAAGGAAAACTTCTCAACCATTGCCAACATACTCCAAAACTCAGAAGGTTTGGGTATGCAAAGGTAAAACCCCTCCTTGTCTTTAATCGTTCTACGATTAAATCATGTGTAGTTTATGTAGACTATTTTCTTTTCTTCTTTTTCTTTTGGCCGACCCGTCAACCATCTTTGGGAGGTAAATGGTACATTCTTTTATTGGTTGATGATTTCTCTAGGTTTTCTTGGGTAGCATTTTTAAAAGAGAAAGCTGATACGTTTGACTCTTTTCATGAGATTTGCCATCGTATTATGATTGAAAAGAATGAAAAGATCATTCGTGTTAGAAGTGATAGAGGTGGAGAATTCATAAATTCAAAATTCATTGATTTTTGCACTTCAAATGGCATTAAACATGAATTCTCGGCACCCTATACACCTCAGCAGAATGGTGTTGTTGAGCGCAAAAACAGGGTTGTTCAAGAGATGGCGCGTGTGATGCTTCATAGCCGGAATTTACCGCTACATTTTTGGGCTGAAGCCGTGAACACCGCTGTCTATGTCATTAATAGAGTTTACTTGCGCCCAGGAACTTTAAATACACCATATGAGCTGTGGTTTAGTAGAAAACCGGATATCAAATACTTTCGTATCTTCGGGAGTCGATGTTACATTTTACGTGACCGTGAAAATCTTGGAAAGTTCGACTCTCGAAGTGATGAAGGGATCTTTTTGGGTTATTCTACGAATAGCAGAGCATATCGAGTATTTAACATTGAATCTAAGACGATCGTAGAATCTATAAATGTTAAAGTAGATGAAGCTTTTCACTTTGGATCTGGAAAATCTACCCTCGATATCTCTCTAGATGATGATTCTCCTGCTAGTGCATCTTCCCATGATAATACTTCCAATATTAATGATGCATCTAATGGTTCTTCTAGTTTATCTGATGTGCAGGAATCATCTCATGTACCTCCGAGTACTCCGTTTCAACAAACGTTACGAATCTCCAAGGATCATCCGGAATCAAACATCATTGGAGATCCACAAGAAGGAGTTAGAACTCGGAGGCAGTTGGTTTGTGGATTCGCTTGCTACGTATCTTTAATCGAACCAAAGAACATAGATGAAGCTCTTCAGGATGACTACTGGATTAAAGCAATGCAGGAAGAGCTCCATCAATTTGAGCGAAACAAAGTCTGGGAATTAACGAAGCCTCCAAAGCAACATAATGTGATAGGTACCAAATGGATCTTCAAGAACAAGAAAAATGAGGATGGTACTATCATCAGGAACAAGGCACGATTAGTTGCTCAAGGCTACTCTCAAGTAGAAGGTATAGACTTTGATGAAACTTTCGCCCCTGTAGCTAGACTCGAGTCCATTCGTATACTATTTGCTATTGCTTGTCATTTTAAAATCAAATTATTTCAAATGGACGTTAAGAGCGCATTTCTAAATGGGTTTTTAAATGAGGAAGTTTATGTGGCTCAACCGAAAGGTTTTGTAGATCATAAACAACCTAACCATGTTTTTCGTTTGAAAAAGGCTCTTTACGGTCTGAAACAAGCACCGCGAGCATGGTACGAAAGGTTAACAAAGCACCTTTTGGAGAAGGGCTATACTCGAGGGGGAGCTGATAGGACTCTCTTTGTGAAGCATTATCAAAGCAATTTCATTGTAGCACAAATCTATGTCGATGACATTGTATTTGGCGCAACAAGAGATAATGATGCTTCTAAATTCGCGGAGACCATGGAAAGCGAATTTGAGATGTCCATGATGGGCGAATTGACTTATTTCCTTGGATTGCAAATTAAACAAAATGATGAAGGTATTCACTTGAGTCAATCCAAGTATGCAATGGAGTTGGTCAAAAAGTTTGATCTAGAAAATTGTAAAGATTTTCCGACTCCAATGGGAACTAGCCACAAGGGACTTGGAAGTGAATCACATAGTGAGAATGTAGACGAGAAACTGTATAGAAGTATGATTGGAAGTCTACTTTACCTCACGGCTAGTCGCCCGGATATATCCTTTAGTGTTGGGATCTGCGCGAGATATCAATCTGCACCAAAGGAGGTTCACCTGAAAGCGGTGAAAAGGATCATCCGGTATATCAAAGGATCAATTAATTTCGGAATTTGGTATCCTATGGGAACAAGTTTGGATATTGTTGGATACTCAGATGCCGATTGGGCAGGATCAGTGGATGATCGGAAAAGCACGAGTGGTGCATGCTTCTATCTTGGCCATTGCCTAGTTGCGTGGCACAGTAAAAAGCAGAACTGCATAGCACTCTCGACTGCCGAAGCGGAATACATTTCAGCTGGAAGTTGCTCAACTCAACTCATTTGGATGAAAAGCGTATTGAGCGACTTCCGCATTTCAGCATCTTCGGTAACAATTCTATGTGACAACACAAGTGCAATTAACATTTCTAAAAACCCTGTGTTGCACTCTAGAACAAAACATATTGAACTTAGATATCATTTTCTTAGAGAGCTAGTTGAATCAAATACTCTTCAACTTTCATATATTTCAACTGAGGATCAATTGGCTGACTTTTTAACAAAACCTTTGGATCAAAAACGTTTTATTCATTTACGAAAAGCAATTGGAATGCTTTCCTTGAAATAAACTTCTTTTTGAAACCTTTGCTTAGGATAGGTTTTGTATTTGTTTTGTTTTGTTCATTATCTATGTTTGTACATAGGACATTAATTGAGCATAGATCATAATTGACTTTAATTGCATCTTTTCGCACATTTAGAAATTTATTAATTGAGCATAGATCATAATTGACTTTATTATGTTAATTAAATCATCTTCTAAGTGATCAAAGTCAATTTCTCTCTCTCAATGATCTCTTGGTATAGTCATTATCTTATTTGACTGCTTAGTCGAGTATGAAATCGAGATCAATATTTGGTTGAATACTTTATATCTTAAATAATTGATAGCCAATTGAGGGGGAGTCATAGAAAAAGTAAAATGCTCAAAAGATGTGGAAAGAGTTACATCCCAATGAGGAGTGTGAAAACTACCACCACATGGAGGAAAGAGCTACCACCTCGGTCGTCCGAGTATTGTGTGCAGCTACCACATGTATACCAAGCATGGTTGTTCAAATTTTTGATTAAGTAAAATGCATGTTGAAATACTTGACTCTGTCAAATTTCAAGGTTGGTATAAGGTGGGTTTTTAAAGAAAGATGCTCAAAGAGCCACTCTCTTCAACAGATTGTCTAGATACATTATCTACTATATTTGGGATTTCAAACATCTATTGATCTTTGTATTTCATTTTCTTTACTGAATTGATGATTTGATAAAGGCATTACTCATAAGATCAAGTTAGATGTGATTGAAGGTGTTCAACTTTAAGGGATTTAATTCTTGTAAATTCTCGTTTCATTTTTGGATATTATTGATAGATTTGGCATAATCTAATTCTTGTTGTATGAAACGATGATTTTTGTTTAAAGTTGATACACATTTGTGCTTACAATCTTTTTCTGATTTTTCTTGAATTTCTCTGAAATTTTCTAAAGAAAAAGTTGGAGCCGATCCGGATCGGGCAAGATGATCCGGATCCCGAACGCAGGAATACTTCTGCGGGCTGACGATCCGGATTGTATCTGCCGATCCGGATCCCGAACGCAGTTTCTCACTGCGGGTAGCCGATCCGGATCGCAAGCATGGGATGATCCGGATCGTGGCTAGGGTTTTATAAAGAACAAAAGGGTTTTGATTTCTTTTACTCCAATCTTTTGTTCCAAAGTTTCCAGAGCCTCTCTCTCTCTAGATTTCATCCTTCTTGGAAGCTTTCAAACTCAAGTTCTTCAACTCCAAGTAAGTTTTATTGATCAAAATCTCGGTTTTTCACCGTTTTTCTCTATTCCTCCTCAAACGTGATGAATTTCTTGGATCAACTTTGTTTGCGGATGGTTTTTGATCAAATTTCTTTTGAAATAAGAACTCTAGGTAAATTAGTTTTGATTATATGCTAGGTACTCTCCTGATTAACGGATTTTTAGGCTTCGATTTCTAAAATTTCGGTTTTAGGGCATATAATAAGGATTTTCGAAATTCATGCAATTGATCTATTTTTAAAAGTCCTTTTGCAAAATTAATTTGATTCTTAGTCTCTCTACATGATTATGATTGTTTGGGTACAATTTTTCAAATTTTTGAAAATTAACAATTTTTCATGTGATTCTTGAGTTGGTCTTCACAGGATACTTTTTTCACTAGCAATCAAAATGGTGATCACTTGGATTATTTTCCTACTTGCTGCCATGGTACATGTCAAGGATACTGCCAAGCCTAAGAAGGCTTAGAAAGCAAAGAAGACTAAGGATGATTCCGAAACTGAATCAGAGACGGAGTCGATCGACTGGGATAACATCGAAATCGAGGGTACTGTCCCCATTGTCTCCAAAGGGAAAGCAACTGCTGAAGCTTCAACGCCTACTGCAGCTGAAAAAGGAAAAGCCCCTATGGAACCAAGTCAAACTGGAACAAAAAGAAAAACCGGTGAAAGAAAAAGAGGCAGTGCTCAGGGAATTACCATTGAGCAACCAGCTGCTAGCCAAGCACCTCCACTAGACTTTATCAGCTCGGCTAGCATTAAGGAAAATGAAGAGGGAAGTGGAATTCAAATTACTGAATCCCTCTCTAGAGCACACTCGGTACCTAGCGAATCCCCATGGGCTGAAGACCAGCATGCATCATCTGCCTCTACAACTCGTCCAGCAACTTCCAAGAGAAACGCTTTAGAAGCTACTGTATTGGCCGCCATTCATCAGGACCAAAGAAGACTTTCTGCTGACCAAGAGAGATTGGCATTAGGTCTCCGACAAATGGCCGCTGACCAAAAACAGATAAAGAAGAAATGTTCCAAATTATCGCGAATGCTGAAAGGAATCTTGAACAAGATAGACGATACTAGCTCAGACAGTTCTGATTTGGCTTGACCTTTTGTGCTCTAACCCTTATCGTTTCTATTGCAGGTTTTTAAGTTTTAAGTTTTTGTTCTTATTTAGTTCTCAGGTTTTTCTTTATTTTGGGTTATTTAACTCTCCTCAATTTTTGATAATTTTGGCTTTGTTTGTGACAAAAAGGGGGAGAGAGTTTAGAGAGAACTTGAACAATGATATTGTGAAAATTGTGATCTTGTATACATCAAGGTACAAAGATGAACAATGATGACTGCATCAAGGTACGATGATGAACAATGCTGATGAAAATTTTGTATACATCAAGGTAAGTATCACTTCAACTTCAACTTTGGTTTTTATCTTGTGATTGTTTGCATGTCTCGACTAACTATTCGACTAACTATTTGGGCATGTAATATGACTAACAAGTTGATGTTGGACTAACATTTTGTGACATTTGGTTTTTAATTGCATAGAAGATATGTTGGTTTTTGACTATGATTCTCTTACATATCGGAATTCTCAAATGCCATGATGATCAGATAAACTCTATCTCTGTACTAGGTTTTGTATGCTAAATATTCTTGAGGTATCTAACGATCTCTTTTTGTCAAGAATGATTTCTTTGTGCAGAGAGTACAGATGTCTAAGTCTAGAGTCTGTTTTAGGAGTTTATCTCATGTTTTAAATTTTTGGATCTCCATTGTAAATTTTTGTTGTATGGTGATAGCAACAAAAATATCTTTTTGAATTTTCTTGAGTGGATCTGTGTTTTGTCACGAAACCGCCAAAGGGGGAGATTGTTACGGAATTTGAGTTGGCGTAGTTTCGTGAAAGTCTCAAGTCTTGAAGATTGAAGGTGAAGAAAGTTGGATCATTTAACTCAATCTCAAGAAAGAAGAATTCAAAAGGATCAGGTATGTTTAACTAAAGATTTTGTGTGATCCGAATACTTCTTGTAGTGTAGAAACACTTGGAAGAATCTTTCATTGCATAAAAATCAAAAACTGGACTTGGGACATGTTCAGGATCCGGATCAGGTTGTTCGATCCGGATCCCGAAGGTGGTTCGTTCATACACCAGTTCAATCCGGATCGTAGCCTCTCTTGATCCGGATCCCGAACACTGTGTTTACCATCTTCCTTGAACGATCCGGATCAGGCTTCGCAATCCGAATCCCGAACGTTGATGTTTGGTGAACTGTATGAACGATCCGGATCATGCACTTCGATCCGGATCCCGAACCTTCGTTTTTCTGGAACTGGCTGACTCGTTACGACGATTCGGATCACAGCTAGTCCGATCCGGATCGCCGTCCGTAAAATTTCCAGAAATGTTAGGTTTTTGATTCTTATCTCCTTCCTAGGGTTTCTAACCTATAAATATACCCTATGATTCATTTTCTAGGGTAAGCCGATAAAAATCGACATAGCCGTCATTTTCATATATCATCTTATACGGCTCTAGATCCACATATAGAGAAGAAAGGAAATCATTAGAAAACACTCTATGTTTCTTCATCTATATTGATTAGTTTGATTCTAGGTTTTCATACTCACATCTTGAGTTGAATCAAACTAATGAATACTTAGATGGTATTTCCGATCTATCTTTGATCTAAGTATTCGGCGGATCATCACCACCCAAAAACAACGATTTACCCCAAAAATTGGCGCGTGGATTCGCGTGTCCTTGTGGATTCAAGGTTCAACCGCTCTCGTGGATTCGGAGCGAGGCACGTTCGTGGATTCGAAGGGTGCTATTGGGTGAAGACCGTGGATTCGGTCGGACGTCGTGGATTCGACGTTGGACGCCGTGGATTCGGCGTTGGGCGCAGATCGTGGATTCGAGAAGCGTCGCGGAGCGAGCGGAGAAGATCCTCTAGGAGCGTATGGAAAAGGTTGAGTCGTAAGTGTGTACGGTAAATCACCTTGTACGTGTTTTAATTCTAGTGGATTTCTGCCGTGTTATCGGTCCCGTGGTTTTTTACTCCGGTGATGGAGTTTTCCACATAAAAATCTTGCGTATTATTTTTATTTCCGCATTGGGTTTTTATCGCAACGATTTTTTGAGTGTTTATACGTTTACACCTATTCACCCCCCTCTAGGTGTTTTTTCCCCTATTTAGATCCTTATTACATATAACCCAACAGGTCCAACTTCTTGCCTCGTGACAATAGGCCCAGGAGACTAATAAGTTGAGTTGGGTGAGCCTAATAAGTTGAGTGGGGCTGCGGTCCACAACAGACCTAACGGCAAGAGACCCAACAATAGACCCAACGTCCAGATGAGTTGAGTCCGGTCAAGATACGTGGCGCTGTGTCTGTACGCTTTAAGTGTATTGGTTGCGTATTTCTAAAAGCTCGAGCTTTTGGGATTAATGGTTGGCGCCAATGATCCGACATTCGGGATCTTGGAGCGCGTAGGCCCGGTGGCATACCGGTTGGCCCTACTGCCAAACCTCGATACGGATACTGGCACGGGAGGAAAAGAAACTTCGCAACCGGACAATCCCCTACGTAAAGGTGCAGTGGAGTAACCATGAGGAGCGCGAGGCGACTTGGGGACTTGAGACGAAAATGAAAGAGTGTTTCCCTGAGTTGTTTACCGAGGGTTGAGGGTAAGTTTCGAGGACGAAACTTCTTTTAAGGGGTGTGTGGTGTAATGTCACAACTTTTCGTGTAACGTTTTACCCTCCTGCTAATAGAGTATAAGTTAGAGGAAACTGAATTATCGAGTTCTCTTGAATTGACTAACACACGGTGCGGGTATTTTTCGGTGATAGAGCTCGAAAAACGATAAACAGCGGTGCAATCGGATCTAAAATCCGACTTACGGATCTCCCGGAATGGGGTTTTGAAGGTCGCGGTAACCGTAGGGTGCATCGGAATCCGTGCAAAAGATCTGGCACGCCTTTCGAGGAATTTTGGTATTTATCTCATGGGAATAGATATTTATTATTATATAATAAATATCCGAATATGGGGATTTTTCCTTTTTACGTACGTATGAAAAGGAAAAATAAAATAAAATAAAAGAAAATAAATTAATAATAAAAAGATAATTATACCCCGTTTACCGAAAGGAAAACCCTAGTTCGGAGATAGAAAAGAAAGAAAAGAGAGAAAAGAGAAAAGAAAAGGGAACCCTAACCGGAGGAGAAAAGAAGGAAAGAAGGAGAAATCGGAGGGACCCTGTGACACCCCCTGAATTTGGATTAGTCCTATATATAAATGATATAATAGGACTAAATCTCTTAACCCGGCTATAGCATTTTGGATGGTAGCAAGATCCAAGAGGTTATGAGAGTTAAGCGTGCTAGAGCTAGAGTAGTTCTAGGATGGGTGACCCCCCTGGGAAGTGGGGCGTCACAGTTGGTATCAGAGACATTCACCAGTCGGAAATGTGAGATGAGTCTCGGCTTAGCCAGGGTTATATAGCAGGTAGAGCGAGGCTCCCCGGCTAATGACCGTTGTGAGTGGAGTGCAGCTCCTCACAAGGTCGGCTAAGGCTAGCGAGACGAGTCTCACATCGCCTGGTGCTTGTGAGTGTGCTTGAGCCTGACGTGGACGTCAGGGCTTAAAGGGGTGAAGAATGTGACACCCCCGGAATTCGGATTAGTCCTATATATAAATGATATAATAGGACTAAATCTCTTAACCCGACTATAGCATTTTGGATGGTAGCAAGATCCAAGAGGTTATGAGAGTTAAGCGTGCTAGAGCTAGAGTAGTTCTAGGATGGGTGACCCCCTGGGAAGTGGGGCGTCACAGACCCGATCGCCCCGATTGACGTGCCGGAGACCGGAGAACGAGACGCCATCATCTACGGGGAGCGGATCTGGATCCCCAATGCCGCGAGGGACAAGATCGAATCTTTGTTCCCGATAGATCGAGGTTAGTGATCGTTATTTCTCTTCCGTCGGTCCGATCGTGGGTTTTCCCGTGTCCTTTGGAGATCGTTTTAATCGGTACATTGATCACGGGTTTTTGATTTTGGTTTTGATCAATGTTTTGTTCGTGTTCTTGACCGGGTTTAATCGATGGTTTTTAATCGGTCTTTTGATCGGGTTTCCGATCGATGTTTCGATCAATGGATTAATCGTTAGAATTACCGCGGATTTGTTTGGGGTTAATTGGGTATTTCGTCGGAGCATGGGGGAGTTAACGGGAGTGTCACGCCCCGAGTTTTGAAGAGCAGGTTAAATTTTCTTTTTCTTTTTTTTTTATAACTCGGAGTTCGCAAACCAGGCGTAACAGACCGCCACATGTATAGTAAATTCCCTGCCCAACTGGACAGATCCTTTCCTATACATGCACGGCTAATCATAATCAGTCAATATCAGAGTAGTCTAAACTACGCATGCAAGACTAGTCAATTTATAATAATTAAACTGAAATGCGGAAAATAAAATACACTGACTAAATAAGGGTCGATACTATCGCAATCGTCTCACCAACGTGTTCCGACATCCCATCACCCAGCGACCTGAAAAACAGTCACCCCAGGGTGTGAGACACACCGGAGTGTATCCCAGTGGGCACGACGAGCCGAGAAATAGCTAATCGTACCTACTGGGTACAATAATCTGCGGATAGTAAAAATCATAGGGTAAAGCTGAATAATAAAGCAGATCTACTGATAATCAACAAAATCCACAGATAACTGAATAAGCAGGTAATCAAGGGTAATGAAACTGCAAGTAATAAATGCTGGAAATCTATGTATGTAAACGAGATAATCAATCATGAACTGAGCAGTAAGGGTACAGGGTAAGATATCTATCAATAACAGCGCAAGATAATAAGAATGCGTCAACAAAAGAACTCAAGTACCCAATCAATGCCAGTATTGGTCACGAGGACCTCAGGCTCATATCACTATCTGCACCTATCCCACTGACGTAACCCCGCACCCATAAGTGCTATCTGGGGCTCACGGGTCCTTCCTCTAGACCACTTTACCGGTAAAGAACAATAGCCACGGGGAGCGACCCCGGCAATGTTCGTGAAGTACAGCGATGCGTGGCAAGTCGTACTGATCAATCTCACGGTCTAGTGACCGAGTAGTCGGCCACATGCCGAGATCCCATCAGGGAATCATCTATCATATCGATCAGAATCTATCATGCATATCGGAACATCAAGTAGTATCTATCAATCGTGCATATCGGAACGTCGAGTAGTATCTATCAATCAGGATCAATCAATCATGCATATCGAGATATCAACAATATATCGGCTAACAGGAATCAACAAGTATCATCTAATCATGCAGGTCTATGTACTGAAAAAGCTGATGAACAGGTACATATTACATGTCTCACGTGGGTCAAGATCTATCAGGACTAATCATAGGGCATGTCAATACAATCATCAGGGCTAATCTAGATAAAATCAGCAGGTATATATGATGGGTCTAAAAGAATCAATGTCTATCAGGAGATCATGTGATATATATGCAGTCATCATAGGTCGTATCGGTATAATCAGCAGGCTAGTCAAAAACAGGTGTCCGACTGGACTAAAGCAACCAGAGGGCCGAAAAGATAAAGCCCGGACCGAAGATAACCCACCTCAATGTAGGCCGATCCCGAACTCCCGCTGGTCTACTGGGAGGCTGGTGCTGAACTGCTAGGCCCTGAACAGAAACTGTGATCAGTGACTAACTCGCTCAAACCCAACCCGACTAACACTAAAACAATCTGAAACTGTCAACTACATTTACTGATCCCTAAACATCATATTTTAGATATTTAGGTAGACTGAGTCGTCAACTTAATAATTTAAGTGATTAATTTACCAAAATGCCCTTAGCAATTCTTTTAGAGCCCAATTTGGATTTCAGAGTTTTCCGACGATAATACCAAGACACTAGACCAACCAGGACAGTGTCGTAGGTATTCTGAGGCATCAACAATAATCCAAAATCTAAACCGGAACGCGTACTTGCGCCGAAATTCGTAAAATCGACGATTTTGTCGATTTACGAAACTTAATCCAATTTCCGTTCAACTGGAGCCTTCTGAACTTATATAAGACATCTAGTCGGTGTATAATTACTATCAGAAGACAGCCACAAGGTTATAATTGCAACTTGATCCCCAACAACTTTTAAATTTACATAAAATCATAATTTTACTCATTATTTTGATCCGTTTTCCAAAACCAGGAATCCAAAATTAGCGCCGTAAGTTTCAGCGCGTCTGGCTTGACGAGACGGACCCCGTGCTCACTGGTTTGGACTTATACGAAATCCGAGGGCAAAGTTGGCCCATAATCATTTAAGCATACATTAACACTTATGCTACTACTAAAAATACACTCAACAAAAATTAAGTTTTAAGTGAGCACCATGCTCTGGCTATCCTACTGAGTCGAGGGCTCACCTCGGGTGCGTCGGAAACCGGCCGGAGAGTTCGCCGGAGTAACTCTTCAATTTGAACAAAGCTCGGTTTGTACCACCCGAGGATCCAACCCAGTCCAACCCTGAACAAAGTTGAGCACCAGTTAAAGGGACCTCCCAGAAAACCTTTGAGCCAGGTCCGACCCACCGCCGGCGACCAGAGGCGGCGGCGGCCGGAGGTGAGCACGGATCCGAGGATTGGTGCAACTACACAAATATTAAACCCCACGTTCAAGTTCACATGCGAAGGTTTGGGGAGCTCCAAACTAACATACTGAACATACCTGAGTTGGTTGCCCACCGCGCGAAGCCCCGGAATCGCCGGAAAAGGAGTTCGCCGGTGAATGGACTCTTTAATGGCGGAATCCGGTCGGCGGCCCCAGACCCGGCGCAACCTTGATCAAAAGGATCACCTCGGCGCTAGGAAGCTTCCTGCAGCGGTGGCTGGGGTCGGGAGCAAGCGGCGGTGCCGGACGGCGAGGCTCGGCCGGAGTGTTTAAAGACCCGTTTCTAGGGCTTCGACTGGCGGCGCGGATCTTTATCCGATCAACCCCAAATCTTGGAGGAAGCTTGTAGTCGACGAGGGGACAAAGATCAACGGTCTTGATCTTGTTTCCAACGGCCGGATGAAGGCGGCGCCCGACGTCGGCCAAAAGGGATAATTCCGGCAACCCACGCTCTCGCCGGCGACGGGGACAATGGCGACGGTTCCAACTTCACAGAGAGAGCCCTCTCAACGTCAGGAACAAACTATTGTGGTCCAAAGCCCTTTTAAAATAAATCTTTTTCAAGAACTCACCTCGCCGGAAAACTTGGATAGGAAGGTGACCTCCGCGGCGGCTCACGGCGGTGCTGGGGCTGGGTCCACCTCAGCTCGGCTGCGGCTCCACGGGGAACTCCACAGGGAAGGGTCTTGGTCAATTTGGTCCTTCCCGAGCACCCTCCTCCCCAAAACCCAAGATCAAGATGGCTTTCTTGATCCTTCTTCTCCGGCGACGGGTGGAGGCGGCCGGTGCGCGTCTTCCTGTGGGTGCGGCAGAGGGAGAGGAGGTTGTTGGGGGGTGCGGCTGGGGTAGCAGCTACGAGTTTAGGGTTTAGAAGAACCCTAACCGAGCGTATACACCTATATAGTGTGTATGGCACAATTGCTCCCAGGTCCCTCAACTCTCGCTATTTGGACTTAAGTCCTTTAATAAAAATACTCCTCTTACAGCTTAGTCCCTCACCTGTAAGTGGCATGCTTTTCGGAGCATAAACTATTGGGTTATTGCGTAAAATATCGCATTTTAGACCGTATTTCACGCTTTTCGAGGCTCGTCGGTCGTCTAAACGAAAAATGGATTTCGCCACAACGTCCGGATCGACGAAACATATCAGGTAGCGATTTTTGTTTTTCGACGAAACGCCCGGATAAATTTTCGGTCCATAATTACTGTCTAACTATACAGTTTATCATGCTTTTCGAGACTCTAGGGCCATCAAACAGAAATTCCATCAGCGCCATTGTTTTCAGATCGTCGAAACGGATCAAATCGACTATTTGGATCGCTATGTTCAGACTCCGAACAGTGAAAAAGTGCTTGTTGCAATCGACGGAGTCAAAAACTTAGGGGCTACTGTTCATCTACAGTGTTAACTTAAGTAATACTGTGCACAGAGCACTGTTACTTTGGTCGCGGTAATTCGTCCACTTCTTCGCTGTGTCCTGGAAGATCCGACCATCAGATCGAAAAGTACTGAATATGAATCTCGCTCAGTTCGACGAGACGATCGCAACGGTCAACTCGGATTTCCAAGATCATGTCTGGATTAGAAAATAGCCTTTTTGCCTAGTAAATAGTGCAACTTGCACACTAGCGATTGACCAAATAGGTCAACAAAAGTCTTTTGGATTTCATCATTTTAAATTTAAAATTCATGAGTCTTACATCACTTACAACTTAAAAGAAGTTTCGTCCCTGAAACTTACAACTTAAAAAAAAAATTTATTCCCGAAGCTTACAACTTAGAGTCACACCCTAGGGAATGCTTATATTAATTTATTCGAGGGCTACGAAATCAGTCGCAAGGTATCGACAACTCTAAGGCTACTAATTTAGACCCAATCCGATACTCCCCATTACAGGGCAGAGTATTTCCTCAGTTCTTTCGACAGTACGTTGTCTGCAGCCAACGTGCTTACCAAAAGAAAAGCGAAATACCATAGATCTGTCGCCAACAACAAGTTGGGGACACAACTCCCATCAGAAGGTATATCACATACCTCCCAACACAGTCTCAATGCTAATGACCTAACCTTTATCGGGGGTTACTACCACCTCGTGGTCATAAATACCACCCTGAGTAACTCATCGGAGAATCTACGTCGGTCCACAAAATCTGGGCAAAAGGTGGGGCCAATTCGAGTCCATCCCAAACAGGGTTACCATCGGGCCCATAGGCCACTGAATCATGACACGGGAGCACTGAAGGATCAACAACTTGTTCAATCTCTGGGCAAACTGTGGGGCTGGTGCCATAATAGCAGTCATCCGCTGCTGTACCCTCAACTAGACGATTACGACAAGAATGGTGATTTAACATTTAACCACCGCAACTGATCCGAGCGCTCTGGCTCCACTGAAGCATCAAGCCCACGGCCGAAACCATGACCGCGGCTAATCCTGCACTAACTATAGAGTTATTAATCCCAAAGGATCTAAATAGGTACTATCAAACAACTAGAGGGGGGGTGAATAGGTGTAATACTTAAAAACTCAATCTCAGTGCAAAATAAAAACCAATGCGGAAAATAAAAACAGCACACCGAGATTTACGTGGAAACTCCAATCCAGGAGAAAAACCACGGGACCAACACGCAATAACAATCCACTAAGAATAGAAGAATAACAAGGTGATTACCGACTCCACGGACTCAACCCCTCCTTCAGCTTCTTCGGACCTTGCGCTGACCGGTTGGATATCCGCGCAATAACAATCCCTAAGAAACGAAGAATAACAAGGTGATTACCGTCTCCACGGATTTAACCCCTCCTTCAATTTCTTGGACCTCGCGCTCCACCGATTTTGCACGCCCACTGCACACGTTCGAATCCACGAACGCCACTCGAATCCACGAGCACACGTTTCGAATCCACGAAACGCCTTTAGCACACCGAATCCACGATGCCACGTCGAATCCACGACGCAAACTCAGTCGATAAGAATATTGACTTCGATGGTGATCCTTTGCTTAGATTATCAATGAAGATCCATGGGAAAAATCTCTAAGCAAAGATTAGATCAATTCGACAAAAGATAGATCTTGGAAGAACCGTCGAATTGACCTAAAAGAGGCTATAAAGAAGAACGATGAAAACCTAGCCTCTAGGGTTGCTCTCAAGTGTTTTAGAAATTGATCGGCCGTAGCTCCCACGTTTTTGAGAAACCCTAAGTGTCTATTTATAGTTTAGAAACCTTTGGAAAGAGATAAGAATCAAAAACATACCTTATCTGGAAATTTTCAGGACGGCGATCCGGATCAGATTTATTGCGATCCGGATCGTCGTAACGAGATTGACAATTCCAGAAAACCAAGGGTTCGGAATCCGGATTGCAAGGCCCGATCCGGATCGTTCATACAAATCAGAAAACTTAACATTCGGGATCCGGATCGTAAATTGCAAGGATCCGGATCGAAGTCTTGTATGAAGCAACAACCTTCGGGATCCGGATCGTTGGCTCTGATCCGGATCCTGAACAAGTCCGAACACCAGTTTTTGATTATTATGCAATTAAAAGTTCATCCAAGTGTTTCTACACTATAAGAAAGTATTCGGATCACCACAATTATTTAGTTAAACATACCTGATCCTCTTGAATACTTTCTTCTTGAGATTGATGTAACTGATCCACAATTCTTCACCTTCAATCTTCAAGACTCAAAACACTAAGTGTCAACTTGAGCTCTTGTTGAATCTTCTCTAAGTCTTCGATTGCTGATTGACAATTTGATCCCTTTAAGACTCCGACTCAACTCACTGACTTGACTCACGAAATATGCCAACACCAAAAATGCCGTAACAATCTCCCCCTTTGGCAGTTTCGTGACAAAACCCAAAAATACATAAAAGCGCTCAAGTCACTCATCTTAAACCAAAAAATCGAAACTCAATGTCATCACCAAAACATTGATTTTCTTTGCGTGAAAGATCCAATAAATACAAAATTACATTTGAACCAAACAGTCCTAGAACATACTCTATGACTTAGGACTTGGAGTCTTAAAGTGATGTAATTCCTGCAAAACAAAACTCCAAATGAAATCAAACGTTAGTCGTTAGAAATTAGAATCCTGCATTTGATCCGTCTTCCTTTTGGTTCTTTTGTTTTTCGGCTCTTTCAATTTTTCTTTGTCTCCCCCTATCTTGAGCATCTCTAACATGTTCTCCATGTTCTTGAGCATCTATGTTCTCCCCCTTTGTGGTACGATCATCATTTTCCGTTCTCCCCCATTTTTCCATTTTCGTTTCGTTTGTCCTCTCTTGATGATCTCATCTCCGTCATTTCTCTTCTCCCCCTTTTTGTCACAAATTGTCAAACAGTGAACATACTAGACAAAAGGAAATCACCAACAACATCAGTTCAAAGAGAAAGAGAGATAAAAGCTCAGTTCCGGTATATAACAAAAATGCTGATTGCGTACCGATACCAGAAGGCAAAAAAACAAATAATTCCTTGAAACAAATCCAAATTTTAGAATCTTTTCAAATACCGATTTGTATACCATCAAGAAAACAATTTAAGTGCTTTAACCAATGAATTAACAAGATGTCATTCAATCCAATTAATTTCACAAGATTAAAAAGATTTACTCCTAAATCATGAAAAACAAAGATAAAACATTATAAACAGTTTTTCATGTTATATTCATCAAACACAAGTCATCAAAAATAATCTTGAGATCCAAAGTCTATCAAGATGTAACGGACGTACAAAGATGACTTACAGAGATTTCCAAATGACATCAATTTGATTTCTTACCCTTTCAAATTTGAGATAAGCACTAAAATACCTAAGGGTGGCTCTTTGAGCATCTTTCAACTATTCCACCTTATACCAACCAGGAGATTGTTCAAAATATAAGAGTTTTGCATATAAATCTCCAAATGCTTCAACTAAAGATTTTCTCATAAAATACTATCAAGCATCCATAACATGTGGTAGCTTCACACACAAACCGGACGACCGGGGTGGCAGCTCTTTCCAACATGTGGTGGTAGTTTTCACACTCCTTTCGGATGTAACTCTTTCCACATCTTTTGCAAATTATTTCAATACCCTTGTAAGAATGCAATCTCTTACGTGAAAGAATTATATCCCAAATTTTAGTCTATCGGTTGTCTCACGTTTATCACAATGAATTCACACAACCGAGATAGATTAAGCATCTAAAGATCACACATGATTTCTAAAATTTGATGCTTATAATATCAAAAACTCCTATAATGAAGTATCTTCAAGATTATGATTATGGAGTAAAGTTGATAATCCAAATAAAATTAAAATGGAGTGATTGAAAGTGAAAACCCTTTTTATTCAATGCACTTGTTCGTTAAAATCCTTTTGTTTAAACAAAACATAAAAACGAAGAGCATTGAAAAACATGTAATGCAAAGATTAAGAAAGATATGAAGGGAAAACCAATCAAAGCATTACATACAGTCATAAGCTATTTAGAACTTAAGACAAGGAAAGATATCACCTTTCCGAATCCAAAATTGTCGAATTCTGGGTTGTCTTGATTCATTGTGGTTGGGAGATGATAGCTTTGACTGTTGATCCACCTTAGGTCTTTGCCTCACAGTGATCCACTTGTATGATTGATGATGTGGCTCGGACCTTTGGTGGGTTGAGTGAACTCCTTTGACTTGATGTGTCTTTTGATTCCGTTGAGTTCGCTCCGTAGATGAAGTTGCCGAAGAATTCTTCTTTCTCTTTTTCGGGCACGTCTTCACCAAATGTCCTTCAAGTCCACATAAGTGACAAGTTCTTCCTTTCAATTTGAATGTGGAACTTGAAGCATGCACAGTTTGGTCCTTTTTGAATCCCAAACCAACCTTTCTTGTTTGACCTAATCCGCACATACAATCTAGTTTCTTGGAAACTGTTGAAAGCCTTTGTATGTCGGATTTGAGTTCATGAACTTGCTTGGTCAAAGCTTGGTTGGTAACATGAATATCCTCAAACTGTTTTTCTAGAAAACCAATCTTGTCCATATATGATTTAGCGTTTGTCTCCGATTGGTTTCGCTCTTCTTGAAGGATTTTATTGTTTTCCAATAAACGTTCTCGTTCCTCCTCGAGATCATGAAGTTTTATCTTTAAAGCATGATTCTCGTCTTGATCTTCAAGTCGTTGCTTTCTCAACTTCTTGATATGTTTGGCCATCTTCTTAGATTCCGCAAGAAGTTGTTGATATGCCTCAACGAGTTCTTCCTCGTCCGACTCCCCCTCACTTGATGACTCTCCGCCGGTTGTTGATGTTTCATACAAAATCAAAGGAGTAGAGTTAGTGACTAATGATGATAAACAATTATTAGAAGAGGAAAAATGAGAGGCATGAGAAGCAACGATTTTTTCCTCTTTACTTGAGGTCGATTCATTAGAAGTAGAATCGTCCCAAGTTTTCGCTTGCAAAGCCTTCTTTTTATATGATTTCGGAGAAGGACAATCCGTTGAAAAATGGCCGTAGCCTTTGCATCGATAGCATTGGATTTCCCCTTCGAAATCATCTTTTTCTTTTTCTTTAGAAGGTTTTGCAAAGCTTTTGAGGTTAGAGGATTTAGAACCCGATGATCCTTTAGAAGGTTTCGTGGATGAAGATCCATCGGTTCGATTCTTCCAAAATTTCCGACGAAATTTCTTTACGATCCCCACCAATTGTTCTTCAAAATCGGCAAAAGAGATTTCATCGTCGGAACTTGATTCGCTATCTTCTTCCTTTGTTGATTTGAATGCAATACCTGTAAGCTTAGAAGAAGACTTGGAAGAAACTTGATTAGTAGGAAAAGTCATTTCATAAGTTTGCAAAGCACCTACTAATTCCTCTACACTCATCTCATCCGGATGACTAACGGTTTCAATGGCGGTAACCTTTGCCCTAAACCGTTCCGGAAGAGTCCGAAGTATCTTTCTTACAATTTTCGACTCCGGGATCTTTTCTCCTAAATTAGCACATGTATTTATTACATCTTGAAGTCTAGTGTAATAATCTGTAAACAATTCATGCTCTTCCATATGAATAGAGTCAAATTGACTTGTAAGCATCTGGAGCTTTTGAATTTTTACAAGATTAGTACCCTCATGTGTAATTTTGAGAATATCCCAAATTTCCTTCGCAGTTTCACACGCGGAAATTCGTGTGAACTCAGTCGAGGAAAGAGAATTAAATAAAGCATTCATACCTTTCCCATTGTAAGAAGATCTTTCAAATTCCTCTTTGGACCATCTAGAGCGAGGTTTTGGGGTAGTAGAATTTCCTACTTCCTCAAAAGGATGCACCCAACCGTATTCCACGGATTGCCATACCCGCTCATCAATTGCGATGAGAAAAGCTCTCATCCGCACTTTCCAATAAGCATAATTAGTCCCATCAAAAAGAGGAGGTCTATAAATATTACCACTTTCACCCATTATGATAGATAAACCTAAAACCCGCTCTGATACCAATTGTAGAGTTATTAATCCCAAAGGATCTAAATAGGTACTATCAAACAACTAGAGGGGGGGTGAATAGGTGTAATACTTAAAAACTCAATCTCAGTGCAAAATAAAAACCAATGCGGAAAATAAAAACAGCACACCGAGATTTACGTGGAAACTCCAATCCAGGAGAAAAACCACGGGACCAACACGCAATAACAATCCACTAAGAATAGAAGAATAACAAGGTGATTACCGACTCCATGGACTCAACCCCTCCTTCAGCTTCTTCGGACCTTGCGCTGACCGGTTGGATATCCGCGCAATAACAATCCCTAAGAAAAGAAGAATAACAAGGTGATTACCGTCTCCACGGATTTAACCCCTCCTTCAATTTCTTGGACCTCGCGCTCCACCGATTTTGCACGCCCACTGCACACGTTCGAATCCACGAACGCCACTCGAATCCACGAGCACACGTTTCGAATCCACGAAACGCCTTTAGCACACCGAATCCACGATGCCACGTCGAATCCACGACGCAAACTCAGTCGATAAGAATATTGACTTCGATGGTGATCCTTTGCTTAGATTATCAATGAAGATCCATGGGAAAAATCTCTAAGCAAAGATTAGATCAATTCGACAAAAGATAGATCTTGGAAGAACCGTCGAATTGACCTAAAAGAGGCTATAAAGAAGAACGATGAAAACCTAGCCTCTAGGGTTGCTCTCAAGTGTTTTAGAAATTGATCGGCCGTAGCTCCCACGTTTTTGAGAAACCCTAAGTGTCTATTTATAGTTTAGAAACCTTTGGAAAGAGATAAGAATCAAAAACATACCTTATCTGGAAATTTTCAGGACGGCGATCCGGATCAGATTTATTGCGATCCGGATCGTCGTAACGAGATTGACAATTCCAGAAAACCAAGGGTTCGGAATCCGGATTGCAAGGCCCGATCCGGATCGTTCATACAAATCAGAAAACTTAACATTCGGGATCCGGATCGGAAATTGCAAGGATCCGGATCGAAGTCTTGTATGAAGCAACAACCTTCGGGATCCGGATCGTTGGCTCTGATCCGGATCCTGAACAAGTCCGAACACCAGTTTTTGATTATTATGCAATTAAAAGTTCATCCAAGTGTTTCTACACTATAATAAAGTATTCGGATCACCACAATTATTTAGTTAAACATACCTGATCCTCTTGAATACTTTCTTCTTGAAATTGATGTAACTGATCCACAATTCTTCACCTTCAATCTTCAAGACTCAAAACACTAAGTGTCAACTTGAGCTCTTGTTGAATCTTCTCTAAGTCTTCGATTGCTGATTGACAATTTGATCCCTTTAAGACTCCGACTCAACTCACTGACTTGACTCACGAAATATGCCAACACCAAAAATGTCGTAACACTAACAACGATCCCAAGGACCAGAGTGCGTACAAACACCACTCATAACCACAACAATGAGACTCAATTGTGTGTGAACACACCTGAGCTCCAATCCACTATGCCAATACCCTGCGCTCTCTCGTGAACACAAGTCATCCTAGGGTTCATTCCTAACCAAACCTAGGCATCGTCTTCCTATTCTCTGATACCATCTAATCTGTCACGCCCCGAGTTTTGAAGAGCAGGCTAAATTTTCTTCTTTTTTTTTTATAACTCGGAGTTCGCAAACCAGGCGTAACAGACCGCCACATGTATAGTAAATTCCCTGCCCAACTGGACAGATCCTTTCCTATACATGCACGGCTAATCATAATCAGTCAATATCAGAGTAGTCTAAACTACGCATGCAAGACTAGTCAATTTATAATAATTAAACTGAAATGCGGAAAATAAAATACACTGACTAAATAAGGGTCGATACTATCGCAATCGTCTCACCAACGTGTTCCGACATCCCATCACCCAGCGACCTGAAAAACAGTCACCCGAGGGTGTGAGACACACCGGAGTGTATCCCAGTGGGCACGACGAGCCGAGAAATAGCTAATCGTACCTACTGGGTACAATAATCTGCGGATAGTAAAAATCATAGGGTAAAGCTGAATAATAAAGCAGATCTACTGATAATCAACAAAATCCACAGATAACTGAATAAGCAGGTAATCAAGGGTAATGAAACTGCAAGTAATAAATGCTGGAAATCTATGTATGTAAACGAGATAATCAATCATGAACTGAGCAGTAAGGGTACAGGGTAAGATATCTATCAATAACAGCGCAAGATAATAAGAATGCGTCAACAAAAGAACTCAAGTACCCAATCAATGCCAGTATTGGTCACGAGGACCTCAGGCTCATATCACTATCTGCACCTATCCCACTGACGTAACCCCGCACCCATAAGTGCTATCTGGGGCTCACGGGTCCTTCCTCTAGACCACTTTACCGGTAAAGAACAATAGCCACGGGGAGCGACCCCGGCAATGTTCGTGAAGTACAGCGATGCGTGGCAAGTCGTACTGATCAATCTCACGGTCTAGTGACCGAGTAGTCGGCCACATGCCGAGATCCCATCAGGGAATCATCTATCATATCGATCAGAATCTATCATGCATATCGGAACATCAAGTAGTATCTATCAATCGTGCATATCGGAACGTCGAGTAGTATCTATCAATCAGGATCAATCAATCATGCATATCGAGATATCAACAATATATCGGCTAACAGGAATCAACAAGTATCATCTAATCATGCAGGTCTATGTACTGAAAAAGCTGATGAACAGGTACATATTACATGTCTCACGTGGGTCAAGATCTATCAGGACTAATCATAGGGCATGTCAATACAATCATCAGGGCTAATCTAGATAAAATCAGCAGGTATATATGATGGGTCTAAAAGAATCAATGTCTATCAGGAGATCATGTGATATATATGCAGTCATCATAGGTCGTATCGGTATAATCAGCAGGCTAGTCAAAAACAGGTGTCCGACTGGACTAAAGCAACCAGAGGGCCGAAAAGATAAAGCCCGGACCGAAGATAACCCACCTCAATGTAGGCCGATCCCGAACTCCCGCTGGTCTACTGGGAGGCTGGTGCTGAACTGCTAGGCCCTGAACAGAAACTGTGATCAGTGACTAACTCGCTCAAACCCAACCCGACTAACACTAAAACAATCTGAAACTGTCAACTACATTTACTGATCCCTAAACATCATATTTTAGATATTTAGGTAGACTGAGTCGTCAACTTAATAATTTAAGTGATTAATTTACCAAAATGCCCTTAGCAATTCTTTTAGAGCCCAATTTGGATTTCAGAGTTTTCCGACGATAATACCAAGACACTAGAACAACCAGGACAGTGTCGTAGGTATTCTGAGGCATCAACAATAATCCAAAATCTAAACCGGAACGCGTACTTGCGCCGAAATTCGTAAAATCGACGATTTTGTCGATTTACGAAACTTAATCCAATTTTCGTTCAACTGGAGCCTTCTGAACTTATATAAGACATCTAGTCGGTGTATAATTACTATCAGAAGACAGCCACAAGGTTATAATTGCAACTTGATCCCCAACAACTTTTAAATTTACATAAAATCATAATTTTACTCATTATTTTGATCCGTTTTCCAAAACCAGGAATCCAAAATTAGCGCCGTAAGTTTCAGCGCGTCTGGCTTGACGAGACGGACCCCGTGCTCACTGGTTTGGACTTATACGAAATCTGAGGGCAAAGTTGGCCCATAATCATTTAAGCATACATTAACACTTATGCTACTACTAAAAATACACTCAACAAAAATTAAGTTTTAAGTGAGCACCATGCTCTGGGTATCCTACTGAGTCGAGGGCTCACCTCGGGTGCGTCGGAAACCGGCCGGAGAGTTCGCCGGAGTAACTCTTCAATTTGAACAAAGCTCGGTTTGTACCACCCGAGGATCCAACCCAGTCCAACCCTGAACAAAGTTGAGCACCAGTTAAAGGGACCTCCCAGAAAACCTTTGAGCCAGGTCCGACCCACCCCCGGCGACCAGAGGCGGCGGCGGCCGGAGGTGAGCACGGATCCGAGGATTGGTGCAACTACACAAATATTAAACCCCACGTTCAAGTTCACATGCGAAGGTTTGGGGAGCTCCAAACTAACATACTGAACATACCTGATTTGGTTGCCCACCGCGCGAAGCCCCGGAATCGCCGGAAAAGGAGTTCGCCGGTGAATGGACTCTTTAATGGCGGAATCCGGTCGGCGGCCCCAGACCCGGCGCAACCTTGATCAAAAGGATCACCTCGGCGCCAGGAAGCTTCCTGCAGCGGTGGCTGGGGTCGGGAGCAAGCGGCGGCGCCGGACGGCGAGGCTCGGCCGGAGTGTTTAAAGACCCGTTTCTAGGGCTTCGACTGGCGGCGCGGATCTTTATCCGATCAACCCCAAATCTTGGAGGAAGCTTGTAGTCGACGAGGGGACAAAGATCAACGGTCTTGATCTTGTTTCCAACGGCCGGATGAAGGCGGCGCCCGACGTCGGCCAAAAGGGATAATTCCGGCAACCCACGCTCTCGCCGGCGACGGGGACAACGGCGACGGTTCCAACTTCACAGAGAGAGCCCTCTCAACGTCAGGAACAAACTATTGTGGTCCAAAGCCCTTTTAAAATAAATCTTTTCCAAGAACTCACCTCGCCGGAAAACTTGGATAGGAAGGTGACCTCCGCGGCGGCTCACGGCGGTGCTGGGGCTGGGTCCACCTCAGCTCGGCTGCGGCTCCACGGGGAACTCCACAGGGAAGGGTCTTGGTCGATTTGGTCCTTCCCGAGCACCCTCCTCCCCAAAACCCGAGATCAAGATGGCTTTCTTGATCCTTCTTCTCCGGCGACGGGTGGAGGCGGCCGGTGCGCGTCTTCCTGTGGGTGCGGCAGAGGGAGAGGAGGTTGTTGGGGGGTGCGGCTGGGGTAGCAGCTACGAGTTTAGGGTTTAGAAGAACCCTAACCGAGCGTATACACCTATATAGTGTGTATGGCACAATTGCTCCCAGGTCCCTCAACTCTCGCTATTTGGACTTAAGTCCTTTAATAAAAATACTCCTCTTACAGCTTAGTCCCTCACCTGTAAGTGGCACGCTTTTCGGAGCATAAACTATTGGATTATTGCGTAAAATATCGCATTTTAGACCGTATTTCACGCTTTTTGAGGCTCTTCGGTCGTCGAAACGAAAAATGGATTTCGCCACGACGTCCGGATCGACGAAACCTATCAGGTAGCGATTTTTGTTTTTCGACGAAACGCCCGGATAAATTTTCGGTCCATAATTACTGTCTAACTATACAGTTTATCACGCTTTTCGAGACTCTAGGGCCATCAAACAGAAATTCCATCAGCGCCATTGTGTTCAGATCGTCGAAACAGATCAAATCGACTATTTGGATCGCTATGTTCAGACTCCGAACAGTGAAATAGTGCTTGTTGCAATCGACGGAGTCAAAAACTTAGGGGCTACTGTTCATCTACAGTGTTAACTTAAGTAATACTGTGCACAGAGCACTGTTACTTTGGTCGCGGTAATTCGTCCACTTCTTCGCTGTGTCCTGGAAGATCCGACCGTCAGATCGAAAAGTACTGAATATGAATCTCGCTCAGTTCGACGAGACGATCGCAACGGTCAACTCGGATTTCCAAGATCATGTCCGGATTAGAAAATAGCCTTTTTGCCTAGTAAATAGTGCAACTTGCACACTGGCGATTGACCAAATAGGTCAACAAAAGTCTTTTGGATTTCATCATTTTAAATTTAAAATTCATGAGTCTTACAGGGAGGTCGCCGCCGCCGTTGTTAAACGGGAGGCCGCCGCCGCCGTTATCATGTTCGCGGGGTCGTCGCCGGAGCCGCGCGGGGCTGAAAACGGAGAAGAAACCGCGAATCGGGACGTTACTGTGCATCCTGTACGGACTCCTCAGCCACGGTCCACGGCCTGGGCGTACACCCGGCGCACGCCCCCGCAGCCCGGAGGCGCAGACCCGGCGCACGACTCCGTGCGCCAACCTGCCTACTGCTACGCGGTGCACGCTCTAGGCGTGCACCCGGCGCACGCATCCGCGGCCCGAGGGCGCAAACCCGGCGCACGCCTCCGTGCGCCGGCCCGGCCCGCGAAGCGCGGTGCACGCTTCAGCGTGCACCCTGTGCGCGACGCCGCCGCCTGAAGCTGTAGACCCGGTGTGCGCCAGCGCCGTGCACGGCCCGAACCATCCCGCATGGGTGCATGCTCCCTGGGTGAGCCCGGTCTGCGCGCGCAGCTGCCCGATGCGCAGACCCGGTCCACGCCTGGTCCGTGCACCACCCGTCAGCCCGGAAGTCCGGTGTCTCCGTTTTGGTCCGTTCTTCACCGTTTTGAGCGCCGTTTTCACCGTTGGGATCACCGTTTCCGCCGTTTTCTTGGCATGGCTACTCGGGGTCATCTAAGCCACCGTTTTGCCATGTCATGTGCTTGTTTCGCCGTCGCTCCGTGCCTGGACAAAATCGTCGGGGTCGCGCCGTCGGGCCTTTTTCTCATCAGTTTCGCCGTCGGGGTTTTCTCGGCTTGACCGTTGACATCCCGAGTTGGCTACCAGTTGAGAAATTGGGTTTTGTTGGATTTTCGTTAGTGGATTTGGGATCCGATTGGGTTCGCGATGATATAGTCGCGGTCCGGTTGTTGTTAACCATCGGTTTTACCGTCGGAGATCCAGTTTGATCCGAGTTTTACGATTTTACTTGACAAGTTTTGACTCGCTGATTTTTGATTGACGACGTGGTCCTCTTGTCACTGTGATTTTGGTTTTTCGTTGGTTTGTGTTACAGTGGTCGGGACCACTGATTTTGCCTGTTTAGGGTAAAGTGTTAAATTGTGCTTTTGGTTATTTTATTTGGCCGCGTGAAGTTCTGATTGCTTAGGAGGGTCACGGGCGCGGTTGTTTATCTTCGTTTCAGGTGGGTACCCTTGTTGTGTTTTAAAGTGTGTTTTCATCTCGTAATATGTGAGAGTAGAGTAGAGGTGCAAATTGTTAATGTCTAACACTTTTTCGCATTAGTATCCCTCTTTTTACTATCTGATGCGACTAAGCGTCGCGGTGCTCTATGTTACACAATGGCTGCGGTCATTCTGCTCAAGGTTTGTTTACACGTACACAGGCGGTTTGGCCACCGCATGGGTGTACTTTTCCGGAGAAGTGGTCTGATTGACCCGTGTACCTGAGGTCCCCGGACATGGCAGGCATTCTTAGCCTGGGGTCCCCGGACATGGCAGGCGTACCTTACCTGAGGTCCCCGGACATGGCAGGCATTCTGAGCCTAGGGTCCCCGGACATGGCAGGCGTTCTTTTCCTGAGGTCCTCGGACAGGGCAGGCATTCTTGGCCTGGGGTCCTCGGACATGGTAGGTGCTTGGTTTCGATTTACAGGGAATGTGAGGGATTCACGAGGGAAAGTTGGATGCTCGGGTTTATCGGTTTGCCTTTATTTACCGCCTTGTACTCGTTTATATCTACTCTTCTTGTCACTGACTTCCCACATGGTGACAGGTTAGGTCGAGGTAGCACCCGGGACGACGGTGAGGCTGCGAACAAAGGAGTTTAGCCCGTTTGGGGCTTGTGACACTTCCTTTTATCCCTTTAGAATTATCTTGGTTATTTGGTTTGTGAGTTTTGTGATTGCCTTTATTGTGGAACTTTGTGGATGTTGGATTGAGCTCTTGTCTTAGTGTTGAACCATCTTTAATAGTTGTTATGAGTTATAATTCCCCTTTGACTCTCAACATGACTGTGTGATTAAAGTATGTATTGTGGTTGTGACGCCGTGCATGTACAAAGGAGACTCCGTCCGTTCGCGGGGTGAATTTGTATATGTGGCGGGTCTGGCGCGCACCGGAGGCAAGTTCTTTAAAAAGAAAAAAAAATGTACATGCTTTTCCGCTGAAGTAGAACCTCCGGGGCGTGACACGGAGCGAGGCGCGTTCGTGTGATCGAGACGTGTCGCATTGGTGAAGACCGTGGATTCGGTTGAACGTCGTGGATTCGGCGTTGGGATGCAAATCGTGGATTCGATGAGCGTTCGGAGCGAGCGGAGAAGATCAACTAGGAGCGTATTGAAAAGGTTGAGTCGTAGGGTTACGGTAAATCACCTTGTACGTGTTTAATCTTAGTGGATTTTGCCGTGTTATCGGTCCCGTGGTTTTTTACTCCTGTGACAAATCCACGTAAATCTTGCGTACTTTATTTATTTTCCGCATTGGGTTATTTTTTACGCAACGATTTGGTGTGTTTATTTTTCACCTATTCACCCCCCCTCTATGTGGTTTTTCCCCTATTCAGATCCATTTTATTCATAACCCACAAAAATATTAAAAATGACAAGCATTGAAATCATGTAATGCAAAGAACAAGATATATATATATATATATATATATATATATATATATATATATATATATATATATATATATATATATATATATATATATATATATATATATATATATATATATATATATATATATATATATATATATATATATGAAAAGAAAACCGATCAAAGCACTACATACAATCAAAAGCAACCTAAAACTTAAGACAAGGAAAGATATCACCTTTCCGAATCCAAACTTGTCGGATTTTGGGTTGTCTTGATTTGTTGTGGCCGGGGGTTGTTAGTTTTGACTGTTGATCCACCTTAGGTTTTCGCGTTGTAGTTGTTCTCTTGAATAACCGCTGTTGTGGCTCGGACCTTTGGTGGATTGAGGGAACTCCATTGAATTGATGTGGCTTTTGAATCCGTAGAGTTCGCTCTGTAGATGAAGATGCCGATGAATTCTTCTTTCTATTCTTCGGGCACGTCTTCATGATGCGTCCTTTAATTCCACATTGGTGACATGTTTTACCTTTCAATTTTGTTGTGGAACTTGAAGCCATCTCAATTTGTTTCCTTTTATATCCCAAACCAATTTTGCTCGTTTGACCTAATCCGGACATACCGTCAAGTTTCTTGGAACCGGTTGAAAATTTTTGTATGTCGGATTTGAGTTGATGAACTTGCTTGGTCAAAACTTGATTGGCGTCATGAATTTCCTTGAACTGCTTTTCTAGAAAACCAATCTTATTCAATTGAGAATTAATGGTCATTTCCGATTGGTCAAGCTTTTCTTGGAGGATTTTATTATTGTTCAATACAAATTCCCGATCCTCCTCGAGATCATTAATTTTGATCTTTAATGTACGGTTCTCGTCTTCAAGCTCAAGTCGTTGTTTCCTCAACTTCTTGATGTGCTTGGCCATCTTCTTTAATTCCGTAAGAAGTTGTTGATAAGCCTCAACGAGTTCTTTTCGTCCGACTCCCCCTCAATTGACGACTCTCCGTCGGATGTAGATGATTCATGCAAAACCAAAGAGGTAGAGTCAGTAATTAAAGATGACAAGCAAACATTAGTGGAGGGAACTAGAGAAATATGAAGAGCAACAACATTGTTCTTTTCCTCTTTACTCGAGGTCGATTCATCAGAGGTAGAATCGTCCCAAGTTTTTGCTTGCAAAGCCTTCTTTTTATATGATTTCTTAGAAGGACAATCCGTTGAAATATGACCGAAGCCTTTGCATCTGTAGCATTGGATTTCCTCTTCGAATTCATCTTTTTCTTTTTCTTTAGAAGGTTTTGCAAATCTATTGAGTTTAGAGGATTTAGAACCCGATGATTCTTTAGATGAACTTTTCGGTTTCGAGGATGAAGATCTATGTCACGCCCCGAGGGTTTAAAATAAACGGAAAATGTGTACTTTTTTTTTTTTTTTTTTTTAAACATTCCCTCCCTCCGGCATGTGCCCAGACCCGCCACACATACAAAGTCACCCTACAAACGGACAGAGTCTCCTTTGTATGTGTACGGCGTCACATTCACAACTTATACTTTAACCACACTAGTCAAGACGAAGACTAAAAGAATAACTATTAAACATTCCACAATTACATTGACCAACGGAAGTTTGAAAGGATAAAGCCACGGGTTTGAAAAACGGTGCCCACACGACACCTTGTTTTTACAATATTTTCGTAATCTCTTTTCCGAGCGGCATTCAGTTTTGAAGGGATAAAACCACAGATTTACAAAACGGTGTCTACACGACACCCCGTTTTTAAAACGATTTCACAATCTCTTTTCTGTATTTTAAAACGGCCGTCCAAAACGCATAAGTAAAACCGGTCAATCACAATATCACAAGTCCATCCCATCATCCACACCATCCACAAAAATAGAGACACAAGCACAAAGTCTAACCAACTGAAATAACAGCTAAGAAAAAGGGAAGAAGTCACCAGCCAAGAAAAGGCTAAATCCTTCTAGTCGCAGCCTCACCGTCGTCCCGGATCCCACCCCTGACTGAACCTGTCACGGTGTGGGAAGTCAGTGACACGAAGAATAAAGAGTAACGTAAAGAGTGCAAGATGCTAAAAACAACTAAGAGTATCGCAAACCGAAAGACCAGAGTATCCCCACTCCCCCTCATGTAGTCAAACGCAACCCCCCTGCAAAAGTCAGAACTGAGCACCTGTCTTAGAAATACGCACCGCTCTGAGCACCTACCTCAGAAATACGCCCCGCTCTCACCTTGTTCCTTTTAACCCCCCACCTACAGGGGCCCCCACTACGTCACCTTGTGGGGTTCACGGGTCAACGTACCACCTCTCCGGAAAAGTATACCAGTGCGGTGGCCAACCGCTGGTGTGCGTGAAGCAGCCATGAGCATAGTGACATGATCAAAATGTAGCATAGAGCACCGCGACGTTCAATCGCAATAGATAGTAAATACAGGAATACTCGTGCGAACAGGGGTTAGTCTAGAGTCATTAGCATATCAACTTACTCTTACATATTACATACGAAACCATACTCCAAAACACATGAAACGGTACCCACCTTAGAAAGCGTCAACCGAAACACCTGAAATCGTCACGCGCCTTCGTAAGATTCTCGGACCTAAAAAGAGTCCCCCAAAAAGAAACATCAGTAAACTAAACCGTACCCCGCGAAAACAGTAGTCCCGACCCCTCTTCGACAAAAGACGGATAACACCAAAACCCGACCTGACACGGCGCCAGAACAACGCGGCGCAAGGACAACGCGGCGCGGCGGCGTGGTGCAAGTGATAGCCGCGCGCTGGCAGGCACCGGCGCGGCAGCAGCCCCGCGCGGGTTGCCTCTTCCTCGCGGGTGCGCGCGGCGCCAGCTGCAGCCCCGCGCGGGCACCAGCCCCGCACAGGTGCGCAAGCAGTGCGACAGCAGAGGCAGCCCCGTACGGGCACAAGCCCCGCGAGGGCACCAGCCCCGCACGGGCATGCAGCGGCGCGGCAGCAGCCCCGCGCGGGTGCCTCCCCCGGCGCAGGTGCGCGCGGTGCCAGCGGCAGCCCCGCGCGGGCACCAGCCCCGCGCGGGTGCGCAAGCATTGCGGCAGCAGAGGCTGCCTCGCTCGGGCACCAGCCCCGCGTGGGCATGCAGCGGCGCGGCAGCAGCGCCGCGCAGGTGCGCGCGGCGCCAGCGGCAGCCCCGCGCGGACACCAGCCTCGCGCGGGTGCGTAAGCAGCACGGCAGCAGAGGCTGCCCCGCGCGGACACCAGCCCCGCGCCAGAGTGCAGCGGCGCGGCAGCAGCCCCGCACGGGTGCCTCCCCCGACGCGGGTGCGCGCGGCACTTACGGCAGCCCCGCGCGTGCACCATCCCCGCGCTGGTGCGCAAGCAGCATGGCAGCAGAGGCTGCCCCACGCGGGCACCAGCCCCGCGCAGGCATGCAGCGGCGCGGTAGCAGCTCCGCGCGGGTTGCCTCCCCCGCGCGAATGCGCGCGGCACCTGCGGCAGCCCCGCGCGGGTGCGCAAGCATAGCGGCTCCCCCGCGGGGGCACCAGCCCCGCGCGGGCATGCAGCGGCGCGGCAGCCGTCCCGCGCTGGTTGCCTCCCCGCGCGGGTGGACGTGTGGCGCTTGCTGCCGCGCGCGGGCCCTGTCCCCGCGTGGCTGCAAGCGGCACTGCGCAGCGCTGTTGCCCTGTGCGCGGCGGTAGCGAGGCGGCTGCGCGGCGGCTGCTAGGGCATCCTAGCGTCGCCAAAACGTCAAGACCGAAAACGCAAAACCCAAAACCTAAAGCACGAAACGACGAAAATGCGGAAGAGATAACGTCGCTAACATTGCTCTAACGGAGAAGACACCCCGATCTCGTTCCTCGCGGTAGTGGGCCTCCGGATCCGCTCCCCGTTGACGGTGACGTTTCGTTCCCAGCCTCCGGCACGTTGAAGAAAGACCCGATCTCTTTTTCTCTCTCTCTTTCTCCCCTCCCCCCCAGACTAGGGTTCGCCGTTCTTGGGGAAAATAATAAATAAATAATTACATAAAACAATATCTTTTCTACGTATGAATCCCAAAATTTCGGTAAAAGGGACTCTCCTTCCAACTTCTTGATAAGAGTGCCACCTAACCTACATTCTAAAACAGCCGGTGCGGATTTCGATGCACCAGGGTCTTAACGAGTTCGACTTATCCTATCGTACCCGTAACATAAAAGACTCATTCTGAGAGATCCGTAAGTCGGATTTCAGATCCGATCGCTTTGTCATTCTCCGTTTTCCGAGCTCCACCACAGAAAAAATACACGCAAGCACAGAAGATCTACCCTAAAAAGTCGTGGCACTACACCGCACACCCCTTAAAAGAAGTTTCGTCCTCGAAACATAACCTCAACCCACGCTAAACAATTCTGGAAGACACTCACTCATCTTCGATGCCGATTCTTAAGTCGCTTCGCGCTCGTCATGATTACTTTACAACACTTTCACATAGGGTATGATCCAGTTGCGTAACTTTTGTCTTCTCAAATCGAACTATTTAATCCCCTTGGATGCGATACCCAGAGCAACACGTGCTCCCCTACCTGAAACTCCAAGTCACGCTGTCTTCGGTTTGCATAGCTTTTCTGCCGATTCTAGGCGGTCAACAACCGCTGCTTGATAAGGCGCACCTTTGCCTCGGTCTCCTCCACTAAGTCCGGACCCAAGAACTTCCGCTCCCCTAAGTCATCCCAACGAAAAAGGAGAATTCCACGAGGGGCAGATAGCGTGACCAACCTTCTCCCAAATCGAGCACGCAAGCTCGAAGCATATCCTCGAGGATCTGGATCACCCGTTCTGATTGTCCGTCAGTCTTGGAGTGAAAAGCCGTGCTGGAAAGCAGTTTGGTTCCTGTGGTGACCCGGATCTCTGTAGGGCTTCTACAGTGTGACCAGCAGCTTCTGGAGGCCTATGTGGCGTGTCGGCGGTGTTGGTGCACCAATTGGACATAAGTGATGGACTCCGGGTGTTAAATGGATTACTTGGGTAATCGCTTGACCCTGTCGGATGTTTAGAAGTGATTTCGCGCGAAACGGATATCAAAATTGGACTCAACGCGAAGTTTGGACAAAAGAACACCTTTCCGGATGCCTTCAGCGAATTTTAGAAATGGAATTTGGCAAAACGGACAGCGGATTTGGATTCAGCGCGCGAAAACGATGAAAATGGACTACTTATTCGTATCTTTCGGAGCCCGAACGTCGCGCATGAATTTCGAGGCACTTGGCACTGTTCCGGCGGCCGGCGGGCAGCGACGGCGGGGGCGGAGCGCGGAGGCGCGGGCGCGGGCAGGCGCCGGAGTCGGCGCGGGCAGGCGCGCGGGCTCCCGGGAAGGCGCGCGGTGCACGGGGGCGGCGTGCCACGTGTCACCTTCCTATTGGTTTGCCTCGGGACACGTGGCCGCGTACGATTGGTCGGTGCAGTGGACTGGGACCGCGGAGCAGGCCGGGGCGGCCTCGGGGCGTGTGCCTGGCAGGGGTCGAAGGCGGCGCTAGCACGCGCACGTGGGCGCGGCAGGCGCGCGTTGACCGGGTTCGCCCCATGCGTCAGCACCGCAGCGGGCCACGCGGCGTTAGGTGGATGGCCGGATTAGCTGTCCGCTGTTTGGCGGGTGACGTGGCGGAACCGGATAGATTCGGGTGCTCCGCGGGGCAGTGGAATCGGCGCACTATTGGCGCCCTATTGATTCGGGCGCCCGGAACCGAGGACACAAGCGGCATTATTTGAATTGTTTTGTGTGGCCTATTTAAAGGCCGAGCCGCCTTCTTCTTCCTCTTTTCCGCGTTTCTGAGCCTCCACTCACCTCGGACCCTTTAGCAAAGGTTCTCCCCGTGCTGTGCTGCATCCATATGAGGATTTCTGGGTTTTTACGTGGCGCGCTTTTTGAGGTTTCTTTTATTTGGCGCATCGCGACGTTCCTTTGCCGGTGTTTCCTCCCGTCGTGTTTCAATGCGCCAGCTCCCCCGGCCTACTCCGAACACCTTTTCAGGCGATTTTTTGCGCCGTTGGATCCGCGACAGGCAGGGCTACGATCTTGGTATTTTCAGCTTCCCCTAGTTTCGGATTTTTCTTGGAGTTTTTCCGAGCTTACTGGGACCCCATTTTCTGTGAGGATTTCTGGGACAGCGCAGATTGTTTCGAGGATATCTTTGCGCTCGGGCATCGGATTGAGCCGTTCCTATACTCTATTTGCATCTACGCGTCGCGAGGATTATCTCCGTATTTTTTTGGGATTTTTCTGAGGCTTGCCCGAAGGTATATATTTTCCCCCTTTTTTGTGCATGGTATTACAGTTGTTATGTTGTGGGGTTTCGCGCTCACTGTGTTGTGGAATTTGTAACTTGGCCTACGGGGCTCGGATTGGGACGTGCAGGTATTCGTTTCGAAGGGCTCGACGCAACGATCACAGCAGTATTTTTGTTGGATTTTTCAGAGTCCTTTCTGTAGGTGAAAATATTACATTTTTTGGACTGTTACCGCAGATAGTATGTACTTGGATATTTTTGGAATAAAGTGTAACTTTGGACCTTATTGTTGTACCCAGGAGGGTTTGTGAGTTTTCCTGAACCCATTGGAACTGGAGAAAATTGGAGATAATTGTTCCTGGGTATTTTCAGCTGTGGGACTTTGGACAGTTTAGCACATCAGGTGGGTTGCCTCGTCTTCAAGATCTACGGACTGTACACTAATTCTATTGACGTAGGATCATGCATAGTTGTGTGTGTACTTTGTAGCTTGCTGGAATGTGAGAGTTGATATTCCTAGTGTTATTTGATGATCATGTGATTCTTCTGTTTCCTACAATCTGTTAAATTATTGTTATCTTGGAACTTGACCTAGCACCCCCGTCATATGTTACATGTGTAACCAGACTAGTAGAAAACTCTCACTTGGGCTAGGTTTATTTGTGTTTTAGACATCCACACATTATACTCTATTCCTGGACATAGTGTCATCCTCGCCCGGGTAGTGGGCCGAGTGGTCGAGATTCTTCTTAGTATGGGATGCATGTTACACTCGTGCTTGGGAGCAGAGTGGAGTCTAGTAGATGTAGTCGGTCTTTTATCTGTGGCGGGAGCCGTTTGGGTGAACGGTGGTCCCGGGATGTCTTGTTTCCTTGTTATATTTGTCGCCACTGTGTTAGTGGCAGTAGTGTTCCAGTGATAGTAGGACCTAGAACCCAGACTGTTTTTAGACACACATAATTTCTGTAAACTAATGTTTTCCTTCCAAATTTCGAGAGGTCGCTGGAGCCTGTTCTTGTTTGATTTGGGTGAAGGCAATAGCCCTTCGGGGTTTGGAAAATAAAACTTATTTGAACTGATTTTTTTTATTAAAGAACTAAAATATATTAAATTGGGTTTCTCAGATTAAAATAGCTTTCAGTAATAACTGTCATCTTTTTATTACAACTTCGGCACCCGAGAGAGTTTGGGTGATCTGGGTTCTAGGGGCCTTTTTGTTACGGCTTTTTGTGTTGGCATATTTCGTGAGTTGAGTCGGAGTCTTGAAGTGATCAAATTGTCAATCAGCAATCGAAGACTCAGAGAAGATTCAACAAGAGCTCAAGTTGACACTCTGTGTTTTGAGTCTTGAAGATTGAAGATGAAGAATTGTAGATCAATTACATCAATCTCAAGAAGAAAGAATTCAAAAAGATCAGGTATGTTTAACTAAATAATTTTGGTGATCCGAATACTTTCTTATAGTGTAGAAACACTTGGATAAGTTTTCATTGCATAAAAATCAAAAACTGGACATGTAATATGTTCAGGATCCGGATCAGGGCATTCCAGTCCGGACCCCGAACATAGTTTAGTTCATGCGGAATTCCAGTCCGGACCTCCCCTGTTTCAGTCCGGACCCCGAACTATGTGTTTGCTGAAATCGCATGAACAGTCCGGATCAGGAAATTCCAGTCCGGACCCCGAACTTTTTTTTTCAGGAAAATTGCTGAAAAAAGACGACAGTCCGGATCAGCCAAATCCAGTCCGGACCGTCGTGCGGGAAAAATTCTGTTAAATCAGTTTTTGATGCTTATCTCTTTCCAAAGGTTTCTAACCTATAAATAGACACTTAGGGTTTCTCGAGAACTACCGAACAATTAAGAAACACTCAAGAGCAACCCTAGAGGCTAGGTTTTTATCGTTCTTCTTTTGGCCTCTTTTAGGTCAATTCGACGGTTCTTCCAAGACATACTTTTTGTCGAATTGATCTAATCTTTGCTTAGAGATTCCATCCATGGTTCTTCAATGATAATCTAAGCAAAGGATCACCATCGAAGCCTATATTCTTTATTGGCTGAGTTTGTGTCGTGGATTCGACGTAGCATCGTGGATTCGGTGTGTTGAAGGCATTTCGTGGATTCGAAACGTGTTGCTCGTGGATTCGAGTGGCGTTCGTGGATTCGAACGTGTGCAGTGGACGTGCAGTCGGTGAGCGCAAGATCCAAAGAACTTGAAGGAGGGGTTTGAGTCCATGGAGTCGGTAATCACCTTGTTATTCTTCTATTCTTAGTGGATTGTTATTGCGTGTTGGTCCCGTGGTTTTTCTCCTGGATTGGAGTTTCCACGTAAATCTCGGTGTGCTGTTTTTATTTTTCGCATTGGTTTTTATTTTGCACTGAGATTTGTTTTTTAAGTATTACACCTATTCGCCCCCCCCTCTAGTTGTTTGATAGTACCTATTTAGATCCTTGTGGATCCTTATATTAAAAACCTACAATTGGTATCAGAGAGGGTTTTAGGTTTATCTATCATGTCGGGTGAAAGTGGTAATATTTATAGACCTCCTCTTTTTGACGGGACCAATTATGCGTATTGGAAAGTGCGGATGAGAGCTTTTCTCATCGCAATTGATGAGCGGGTATGGCAAACCGTGGAATACGGTTGGGTGCATCCTATTGAGGAAGTAGGAAATTCTACTACCCCAAAACCTCACTCTAGATGGTCCAAAGAGGAAATCGAAAGATCTTCTTACAATGGGAAAGGTTTGAACGCTTTATTTAATTCTCTTTCCTCGACCGAGTTCACACGAATTTCTGCGTGTGAAACTGCAAAGGAGATTTGGGATATTCTCAAAATTACACATGAGGGTACTAATCTAGTAAAAATTCAAAAGCTCCAGATGCTTGCAAGTCAATTTGACTCTATTCATATGGATGAGCATGAATTGTTTACTGATTATTACACTAGACTTCAAGATATAATCAATACATGTGCTAATTTAGGAGAAAAGATCCCGGAGTCGAAAGTTGTAAGAAAGATACTTCGGACTCTTCCGGAACGGTTTAGGGCAAAGGTTGCCGCCATTGAAACCGTTAGTCATCCGGATGATATGAGAGTAGAGGAATTAGTAGGTGCTTTACAAACTTATGAGATGACTTTTCCTACTAATCAAGTTTCTTCCAAGTCTTCTTCTAAGCTTACAGGTATTGCTTTCAAATCAACAAAGGAAGAAGATGGCGAATCGAGTTTCGATGATGAAATCTCTTTTGCCGATTTTGAAGAACAATTGGCGCGGATCACAAAGAAATTTCGTCGGAAGTTTTGGAAGAATCGAACCGATGGATCTTCATCCTCGAAACCATCTAAAGGATCATCGGGTTCTAAATCCTCTAATCTCAAAGGCTTTGCAAAACCTTCTAAAGAAAAAGAAAAAGATGATTTCGAAGGGGAAATCCAATGCTATAGATGCAAAGGCTACGGCCATATTTCAACGGATTGTCCTTCTAAGAAATCATATAAAAAGAAGGCTTTGCAAGCGAAAACTTGGGACGATTCTACTTCCGATGAATCGACCTCAAGTAAAGAGGAAAATGAAAAAGTTGTTGCCTTTCATGCTTCTCAAATTCCCTCTTCTAATTTTTGCTTGTCATCATTAATTACTGACTCTAGTCCTTTGATTTTGCATGAAACATCAACATCCGATGGAGAGTCATCAATTGAGGGGGAGTCGGACGAAGAAGAACTCGTTGAGGCATATCAACAACTTCTTACAGAATCAAAGAAGATGGCCAAGCATATTAAGAAGTTGAGGAAGCAACGATTTGAGGTTCAGGACGAGAACCATGCTTTAAAGATCAAACTTCATGATCTTGAGGAGGAACGAGAGCTTTTATTGGATAATAATAAAATCCTCCAAGAAAAGATAAATCAATCGGAAACGGTCATTAATTCCCATATAAACAAGATTGATTTTCTTGAAAAGCAGTTTGAGGAAATTCATGTCACCAACCAAGCTTTGACCAAGCAAGTTCATCAACTCAAATCCGACATACAAAGGCTTTCAACCGGTTCCAAGAATCTTGACCGTATGTCCGGATTAGGTCAATCAAGCAAAGCTGGTTTGGGATTTAAAAAGAAACAAACTGTGAAGGCTTCAAGTTCCACAACTAAATTGAGAGGAAGAACTTGTCACCAATGTGGACTTGAAGGACACTTGATGAAGACGTGCCCGAAAAAGAGAAAGAAGAATTCTTCGGCAACTTCATTTACGGAGCGAACTCAACGGAATCAAAAGACACATCAAGTCAATGGAGTTCGCTCAATCCACCAAAGGTCCGAGCCACAACATCAATCATTCAAGTGGATCATTGCAACGCAAAGACCTAAGGTGGACCAACAGTCAAAGCTATCAACTCCCGGCGACAATAAATCAAGACAACCCAAAATCCGACGATGTTGGATTCGGAAAGGTGATATCTTTCCTTGTCTTAAGTTCTAAATAGCTTTTGACTGTATGTAATGCTTTGATTGGTTTTTCTTTCATATTTTTCTTGATCTTTGCATTACATGATTTCAATGCTTTTCGTTTATATGTTTTGTTTTCGAACAAAAGGTTTTTAACGAACGAGTGCATTGAATTTGAAAAGGGTTTACTTTCATTCACTCCAATTTAATTTCATATAAATTATCAACTTTACTCCATAATCATAATCTTTGAAGATATTTCATTATAGGGGTTTTTGATAGTTATATTCAACAAATTTTAGTAATCATGTGTGATCTTAAGATGCTTAACCTATCTCGGTTGTGTGAATTCATTGTGATAAATATGAGACAACCGATTGACTAAAATTTGGGATTTAATTCTTTCACATAAGAGATTGCATTTTTTTTCAAGGGTAAATAAATGAGTTGCAAAAGATGTGGAAAGAGTTACATCCGAATGGAGTGTGAAAACTACCACCACATGTTGGAAAGAGCTGCCACCCCGGTCGTCCGGTTTGTGTGTGAAGCTACCACATGTTTTGGATGCTAGAAAAGTATTTTATGAGAAAATCTTTAGTTGAAGCATTCGGAGATTTATATTCAAAGTTCTTATATTTTGAACAATCTCCTAGTTGATATAAGGTCGGATAGTTGAAAGATGCTCAAAGAGCCACCCTTAGGTATTTTAGTGTTTATCTCAAATTTGAAAGGGTAGAAATCAAATTGATGTCGTTTGGAAATCTCTGTAAGTCATCTTTGTAAATCCGTTACATCTTGATAGAGTTTGGATCTCTAGATTATTTTTGATGACTTGTGTTTGACGTATATAATATGAAAAACGGTTTATAATGTTTTGTCTTTGTTTTTCATGATTTCGGAGTAAATCTTTTTAATTTTTGTAAAATTAATTGGATTGAATGACATCTATGTGATCTCATTATATTTCAAAGCACTTAAATTATTTTCTTGATGGAACACAAATCGGTATTTGAAAGATTTCAAAATTTTGATTTATTTCAAGAATTTTTGTGATTTTTGCTCTCGAGTACCGGTACGCAATCTGCGTTTTTACTATATACCGGAACTGAGCTTTTATTTCTCTTTCTCTATGAACTAATGTTGTTAGTGATTTTCTTTTGTCTAGAATGTTTACTGTTTGACAATTTGTGACAAAAGGGGGAGAAGAGAAATGACGGAGATGAGATGATTCGAGATAGGGGGAGATGATGAAAAAGGAGATGATTCGAGATAGGGGGAGATGATGAAAAAGGAGCCGAAAAACAAAAAGAACCAAAAGGACGAATCAAATGTAGGATTTACATTTAATTTCTGACAACTGACTTTTGATTTGTTTGGAGTTTTATTTTGCAGGATCTACATCACTTTAAGACTCCAACTCCTAAGTCATAGAGTTTGTTCTAAGACTGGTTCAAATGTAATTTTTGTTTATTGGATCTTTCACGCAAAGAAAGTCAATGTTTTGGTGATGACATTGAGTTTCGATTTTTTGGTTTAAGATGAGTGTCTTGAGCGTTTTATGTATTTTTGGGTTTTGTCACGAAATTGCCAAATGGGAGATTGTTACGGCTTTTTGTGTTGGCATATTTCGTGAGTTGAGTCGGAGTCTTGAAGTGATCAAATTGTCAATCAGCAATCGAAGACTCAGAGAAGATTCAACAAGAGCTCAAGTTGACACTCAGTGTTTTGAGTCTTGAAGATTGAAGATGAAGAATTGTGGATCAATTACATCAATCTTAAGAAGAAAGAATTCAAAAGGATCAGGTATGTTTAACTAAATAATTTTGGGGATCCAAATACTTTCTTATAGTGTAGAAACACTTGGGTAAGTTTTCATTGCATAAAAATCAAAAACTGGACATGTAATATGTTCAGGATCCGGATCAGGGCATTCCAGTCCGGACCCCGAACATAGTTTAGTTCATGCGGAATTCCAGTCCGGACCTCCCCTGTTTCAGTCCGGACCCCGAACTTGATGTTTGCTGAAATCGCATGAACAGTCCGGATCAGGAAATTCCAGTCCGGACCCCGAACTTTTTTTCAGGAAAATTGCTGAAAAAAGACGACAGTCCGGATCAGCCAAATCCAGTCCGGACCGTCGTGCGGGAAAAATTCTGTTAAGTCAGTTTTTGATACTTATCTCTTTCCAAAGGTTTCTAACCTATAAATAGACACTTAGGGTTTCTCGAGAACTACCGATCAATTGAGAAACACTCAAGAGCAACCCTAGAGGCTAGGTTTTTATCGTTCTTCTTTTAGCCTCTTTTAGGTCAATTCGACGGTTCTTCCAAGACATACTTTTTGTCGAATTGATCTAATCTTTGCTTAGAGATTCCATCCATGGTTCTTCAATGATAATCTAAGCAAAGGATCACCATCGAAGCCTATATTCTTCATCGGCTGAGTTTGCGTCGTGGATTCGACGTAGCATCGTGGATTCGGTGTGTTGAAGGCGTTTCGTGGATTCGAAACGTGTTGCTCGTGGATTCGAGTGGCATTCGTGGATTCGAACGTGTGCAGTGGACGTGCAGTCGGTGAGCGCAAGATCCAAAGAACTTGAATGAGGGGTTTGAGTCCGTGGAGTCGGTAATCACCTTGTTATTCTTCTATTCTTAGTGGATTGTTATTGCGTGTTGGTCCCGTGGTTTTTCTCCTGGATTGGAGTTTCCACGTAAATCTCGGTGTGCTGTTTTTATTTTCCGCATTTGTTTTTATTTTGCACTGAGATTTGTTTTTTAAGTATTACACCTATTCACCCCCCTCTAGTTGTTTGATAGTACCTATTTAGATCATTGTGGATCCTTATATTAAAAACCTACACTTTTCTGTTCCTGTTTCGGGACGAAAGCTACGGGGACCGTGCCTGGAACCTGTTCTTGTTTGATAGGGTTGTAGGTGTTGGTCCTTTAAAACTTTCGGGCCCTGGTTGGTGTCTTCCGCATGTCATACTGAGGTTGTCATGTTCCCGAACTGTAAGGGGGTCGGAAACTTCGATAGGCGGAGCCTGGAGTCTGTTCTTGTTTGATTAGGGTTTTAGGCACCGACCTATCGGGGTTTCTGAACCCTTATGGTGTCGGTCTGTGTTGTGTCGTTATGGGTTGGTGTTCTGTTTTGGGGAGCCGTTGGGTTGACGGCAGTCCTAGCTGTTGGATATTTCCAGCTAGTGAGTTAGAGATGTGATGTTGGTTATTGTCGATCTTGTTGATCGTGGATTTGGACTATAGCCTGCATGAGCCACATTGAGCTCGATAGAGATGCGCTGATACTTTCCTCGGTGGGGTCGCGCCCCTCGAGTGCCACTCCGGAGTTAGGCCTGTTACTTTGCTATCACGGCTTGTCGACGCAGTCCCTCTGGCTGGGCCAGTTTTGGCAGTCACGGACGCCCTACGGTAGACCCGTCCTCTTGTGGATGTGCGGCAGTAGGTGGGCGCAGGTTTGACTGGACCCCATGTGGCAGTCAGTGTAGATTGGGTGATTATATTTGAGAGTTAGTAGATGCATCATGTTTCCATCTGTTCCACTTTTTGAGCATTTGGAATAAGGCATAGTAGCTGTAGAGTTATTTTTCCAGCTCTTTTCCTTTCAGTATTACATTTTGTTACTTCATGCCTCTAGTAGACTTAGTGGGCAAACCGTCGGGCTTGTTGGCGGCACCCACTGAGAACTACTGTGGGATGTAGTTCTCACACCCGCTGTGGTGTATTTTTCCCCAGGGACCTCTACTCCAGTTCCTGCTGCTCCAGTTGCTGATCCTGCTGATCGAGGTAAGGGAGTCACGAGATAGATCCCTACCAGTCGTCTTCCTGAGAGAGTAGATGCACCCCCTTTTTTATTTTTGAGGGTTTTATTTTGAGAGACCTTTGTAGTGAGGTTCAGACTTGTACTTTCTCTTTTTCTGTTGAGAGACTTATGTATTTGTGAGGACTTGGAGTTGTATTTATTTTATTTATAGCAGTTTACTTTTCAGCTCTGATATCTGTATAGTGTAGTATCTTTCTTTTGCAGGTTAGTCGCTTCGTCTATACGGGGTTTCCCGTATGGGCGGCGGATCTGTTGGCGAGCCCAGGTCGCAGTTTCGACCCCGGGGCGTGACAGTTCCTAAAGCCCGCTGCAAACTCTGCCCAAAAGTTTGACACGAACCGTGTGTCTCTATCCGAAGTAATTAATGCCGGTACCCCGTGTAATCTCACAACCTCGTTGATGTAGACTTGCGCCAAACGGTCTCGGGTCCACGTCGTATGAATGGGTAGGACAAGGGCCAACTTTGTCAATCGATCCATTATGACCCAGACCGCGTCGTGACCTTGCTGTGATCGTGGAAAATCGGTGACGAAATCCATGGTGATCCGCTCCCATTTCCACTCTGGCACGGGTAGAGATTGCGGTTTTCCCGCCGGGCGCTGATGTTCGGCTTTTACTTGCTGACAAATTAAACAGTGTGCCACGAATCGCGTTACGTCCCTCTTCAGTTTAGGCCACCAAAAAGTCTGCCTAAGATCCCTGTACATCTTCGTGCCGCCAGAATGCGCCGCGTAGGGAGCACAGTGCGCCTCTGACAAAATTCTCTTCCTTCAGATCAGGTAGATTGGGCACACAGATACGTCCTTGGAACCGCATCGTATCATCCTCACCGACCGAAAAGTCGCCCTCTTGGTCCAAAGAAAGCTTGTCCCGCACCAGCCGTAGTTGAGAGTCTGTCTTATGACCTTCCAGGATCCTCTCGAACAAGGTAGGCTTGACCACCAAAGTCAAGAGTTGCGTAACCGTACCTGCCGGTACAACCTCCCATCACATTCGCGAGAAAACCGCGATCAAGTGGTCCTGCTGAGTAATAGCGTGCCCCAGTAACTCTTTCGTCTGCCCCTTCCTGCTCAGGGCATCGGCTACTACGTTTGCCTTTCCAGGGTGGTATTGAATGGTCAAAACATAGTCCTTCTACAACTCCAACCAACGTCTCTGCCGTAAGTTCAATTCCTTTTGCGTGAATAAATATTTAAGGCTCTGGTGATCAGAAAACACGTTGCAATGAGCTCCGTAAAGGTAATGCCTCCAGAGTTTTAAAGCGAAAACAACCGCTGCGAGTTCCAGGTCGTGAGTAGGGTAATTTCGCTCATAATCCTTGAGTTGTCTTGATGCGTAGGCTATAACTTTCCCCTATTGCATCAATGCGCTTCCAAGACCGTTCCGTGATGCATCACAATAAACCTCAAAATCCTCACCGGGTTTAGGTAACGCAAGCACGGGTGCCCGTGTTAACCTGTCTTAGAGTTCCTCGAAGCTTTCCTGGCATTGAGCCGTCCACTCAAATCTCTCCCCTTTTCGCGTTAAACGATTTAGAGGGGTGGCAATTTTGAGAAACCTTCCATGAAACGTCTATAATATCCCGCCAAACCTAAGAAGCTTCGGATTTCTGTTACCGTAGTCGGTCGGGGCCAGTTAGTTACTGACTCCACCTTCTTAGGATTCACCGCAATTCCCGTTTCTAAGACTAAGTGTCCCAAAAAGCTCACCTCACGAAGCCAGAACTCACACTTCTTGAGCTTAGCAAATAGTTTCTGATCCCTGAGAGTCTGAAGAATTACCCGCAAATGCTCCTCGTGTTCCTCATCTGTACGGGAGTAGATCAAGATGTCATCAATAAAGACCACTACAAATTGGTCCAAGAAGGGTTTGAATATCCTGTTCATCATATCCATGAATACCGCTGGAGCGTTCGTAAGCCCAAACGGCATAACAGTAAACTCGTAGTGGCTGTATCGAGTCCGAAATGCTGTTTTAGGTATATCCTCACCCCGAACTCTAAGCTGGTGATAGCCAAATTATAGATCGACTTTTGAGAACACCGTTGCTCCTTGTAGTTGGTCGAAAAGGTCATCAATCCGGGGCAAGGGATACTTGTTTTTCACCGTAACCTTGTTTATCTCCCGATAGTCGATGCAAAGACGCAAACTCCCGTCCTTCTTCCGTACGATAAGTACGGGCGCGCCCCAAGGTAACACACTCGGTTTGATGAATCCCTTATCCAGAAGATCTTCTAATTGTGCCTTGAGTTCCTTCAATTCTGCGAAAGCCATTCTGTACGGTGCCTTTGTGATAGGTTGCGTGCCTAGAAGAAGCTCGATCGAGAAATCGATCTCAACTCTCGGGGGCATTCCTGAGAGTTCGGTTGGAAAAACATCATACGTTTTCCCTCCACCAGTCTTCTTGCCCGTGATGCAGAAAAGAAAGATGAGAAAGGAGTACTCCTATATGCTAACCCTACGGGTTCCGAGATGCCAGGTTCCTGAGGACGCACCTGGCGCTTCTCGTAAACGATTACCGCTTGGTGTTTAGTAAGCCGTACCAACCCGAGTACTACGTCGGAATCCCCTAGCGGGATTTTCGCCAGTTCCAGAGGTATAAAGGCCTGCCCAACCTTACCGGGCAGGAAGGGACAAAACTTCCTGCCACGAAGGGTTGCCCAGGGTCTGAACGGACCCGTTACTACGAGGGGTGTCAAACACGGCCCTACCTTGAAAAAGAGAACTAAGGGTTGATTAATACTTTCTACTACGTCCTCCGGGCAGCCCGTCTCCAGCTGAGCTGTCGCGTAAATCCTCCCGCGGGCAATGGCGGTGCCCTTCTCCACGTGTCGTGATGCTGATGGTATTGTTCCCAGGTTCGGGGGGCAGTTGGAGCGGAAGCGCCCCGGCTTGCCACAATGGAAACAATGGTCGTGCCTCCAGGAACACTCAATCACCCGGTGTGCTCCTCCGCAGATGATGCAAGGTCGGTCCCTCGGCCCCTGTCCTCCAATCGGCATGCTCCTGGTTCCTTGCTGCGTCCTTGGGTACTTGGGTAGTCGGCTCCCATGGTGAAGGCCATCCACAGGATCAAACTGCGGTTGTTTCTTGTCCCGATGATGCTCATAGCCCTCCCGCCGAGCACGGATGTCGGCCAAATCTTGCTCCACTAAAATGGCCCTGTCCACCACCTCTTGAAAGGTGGGCAGTCCTGCTGTTAGTACTACCTGAAAGCCGTCGCTCCGTGGACCTTTTTCATAGGGTCGGGCCATCAACTCTACATACATAGAAACCAAGTCAACCCTAGACCTAACCGATCTAGCTCCATGACCTAAAATCAACCAGGGACTCTATTTTTCCCCTACAACACTCGCGCTCTACGCACCTAGCCATTGATTATTTCATAGGTCAACCGCAAGTGACAATGTGTTCCGTGGATGTTGGACAATAACTACCGTGGTTAAAGTTGTTTTTCTCTGATATCATAAAATCTGTCATGCCCCGAGGGTTAAGCGGAAAACGTGTACATTTTTTTTTTTTTTTTTTTTTTTTTTTTTAACATTCCCTCCTTCCGGCACGTGCCCAGACCCGCCACACATACAAAGTCACCCCACAAATGGACAAAGTCTCCTTTGTATGTGTACGGCGTCACATTCACAACTTATACTTTAACCACACCAGTCAAGACGAAGACTAAAAGAATAACTATTAAACATTCCACAATTACATTGACCAACGGAAGTTTGAAAGGATAAAGCCACGGGTTAGGAAAATGGTGCCCACACGACACCTTGTTTTTACAACGTTTTCGCAATCTCTTTTTCGAATGGCATTCAGTTTTGAAAGGATAAAACCACATATTTACAAAACGGTGTCTACACGACACCCCGTTTTTAAAACGATTTCACAATCTCTTTTCTGTATTTTAAAACGGCCGTCCAAAACGCATAAGTAAAACCGGTCAATCACAATATCACAAGTCCATCCCATCATCCACACCATCCACAAAAATAGAGACACAAGCACAAAGTCTAACCAACTGAAATAACAGCTAAGAAAAAGGGAAGAAGTCACCAGCCAAGAAAAGGCTAAATCCTTCTAGTCGCAGCCTCACCGTCGTCCCGGATCCCACCCCTGACTGAACCTGTCACGGTGTGGGAAGTCAGTGACACGAAGAATAAAGAGTAACGTAAAGAGTGCAAGATGCTAAAAACAACTAAGAGTATCGCAAACCGAAAGACCAGAGCATCCCCACTCCCCCTCATGTAGTCCAACGCAACCCCCCTGCAAAAGTCAGAACTGAGCACCTGTCTCAGAAATACGCACCGCTCCGAGCACCTACCTTAGAAATACGCCCCGCTCTCACCATGTTGCTTTTAACCCCCCACCTATAGGGGCCCACTACGTCACTTTGTGGGGTTCACGGGTCAACGTACCACCTCTCCGGAAAAGTACACCAGTGCGGTGGCCAAACCGCTGGTGTGCGTGAAGCAGCCATGAGCATAGTGACATGATAAAAATGTAGCATAGAGCACCGCGACGTTCAATCGCAACAGATAGTAAATACAGGAATACTCGTGCGAACAGGGGTTAGTCTAGAGTCATTAGCATATCAACTTACTCTTACATATTACAAACGAAACCATACACCAAAACACAGGAAAGGGTACCCACCATAGAAAGCGTCAACCGAAACACCTGAAATCGTCCCGCGCCTTCGAAAGATTCCCGGACCTCAAAAGAGTCCCCCAAAAAGAAACATGAGTAAACTAAACCGTACCCCGCGAAAATAGTAGTCCCGACCCCTGTCCGACAAAAGACGGATAACACCAAAACCCGACCTGACACGGCGCCAGAACAACGCGGCGCGGCGGCGTGGTGCAAGTGACAGCCCCGCGAGGGCATGCAGCGGCGCGGCAGCAGCCCTGCGCGGGTTGCCTCCCACGCGCGGGTGCGCGCGGCAGCCCCGCGCGGGTGCGCAAGCAGCGCGGCAGCAGAGGCAGCCCCGCGCGGGCACCAGCCCCGCTCGGGCATGCAGCGGCGCGGCAGCAGCCCCGCGCGGCAGCAGCCCCATTATTTTGCAAATTCTCCCGGCTGTTTTGATTTCGGACTCAAATTTTAATTTTTTTTTTTATTCTAGATTTAAAATTAAATGTAAATTTTAATTTTTCAAATGACAAATTTCAAAATATTATTTTTGAATCTTAAATTTTAAGTTTAAAAAAATAAATATTTAAAAATGTAGATTTGATATTTCAAATTGTAATTTTTACTTTTAATTTTACCTTTAAATTCTCAATTTTTAAATTTTTATTTTAGACTTTAAATTGAAAATTTAAATTTTGATTTAAAAATTTAAAATGCAAATTTTGAAATTTCAAATTATAAATTAATATTTTAAATTAAAATATCGAATTTTAAATTTTTCTTGTGCAAATTTAAATTTCAATTCGAAATTCAAATTATTCTAAAATAAGATTTAGAAAAAAATATTATTAACAAACAGAGAAATTTTTTACCAGATTGTTTTAAAAAATAAACTTTACGTCTAAGCTCAGCCAAACGCGCGACAATCTTTAGGCAAAATCAATTCGGACCAAACTATTACCGCTTACCGAAATTGGACGTTGAGCCTTCTTCTTCTTCTTCTTCTTCTTCTTCTTCTTCTTCTATGCGCTGCACGTCCAAAACGGGCGCGCGCGCGCGAAGCTTTGGCCGCCTTGCCGAACCGGGCGCGAGGCGGCGCCATAAGAGGGCCGGCCGGCATAATGTTGTTGGATGCGATCATACCAGCACTAAAGCACCGGATCCCATCAGAACTCCGCAGTCAAGTGTGCTTGGGCGAGAGTAGTACTAGGATGGGTGACCCCCTGGGAAGTCCTCTTGTTGCATCCCCTATTATTTTGCAAATTTTCCCGGCTGTTTTGATTTCGGACTCAAATTTTAAACTTTTTTTTTTTATTCTAGATTTAAAATTAAATGTAAATTTTAATTTTTCAAATGACAAATTTCAAAATATTATTTTCGAATCTTAAATTTTAAGTTTAAAAATATAAATATTTAAAAATGTAGATTTGATATTTCAAATTGCAATTTTTACTTTTAATTTTACCTTTAAATTTTCAATTTTTAAATTTTGATTTTAGACTTTAAATTGAAAATTTAAATTTTGATTTAAAAATTTTAAATGCAAATTTTAAAATTTTAAATTATAAATTAATATTTTAAATTAAAATGTCGAATTTTAAATTTTCTTGTGCAAATTTAAATTTCAATTCGAAATTCAAATTATTCTAAAATAAGATTTAGAAAAAAATATTATTAGCAAACAGAAAAAAATTTTACCAGATTGTTTTAAAAAATAAACTTTCCGTCTAAGCTCAGCCAAACGCGCGACAGTCTTTAGGCAAAATCAATTCGGACCAAACTATTACCGCTTACCGAAATTGGACGTTGAGCCTTCTTCTTCTTCTTCTTCTTCTTCTATGCGCTGCACGTCCAAAACGGGCGTCCGCGCGCGAAGTTATGGCCGCCTTGCCGAACCGGGCGCGAGGCGGCGCCATAAAAGGGCCGGCCGGCACAATGTTGTCGAATGCGATCTTACCAGCACTAAAGCACCGGATCCCATCAGGACTCCGCAGTTAAGTGTGCTTGAGCGAGAGTAGTACTGGGATGGGTGACCCCCTGGGAAGTCCTCTTGTTGCATCCCCCATTATTTTGTAAATTTTTCCGGCTGTTTTGATTTCGGACTCAAATTTTAAATTTTTTTTTTTATTCTAGATTTAAAATTAAATGTAAATTTTAATTTTTCAAATGACAAATTTCAAAATATTATTTTCGAATCTTAAATTTTAAGTTTAAAAATATAAATATTTAAAAATGTAGATTTGATATTTCAGATTGCAATTTTTACTTTTAATTTTACCTTTAAATTCTCAATTTTTAAATTTTGATTTTAGACTTTAAATTGAAAATTTAAATTTTGATTTAAAAATTTAAAATGCAAATATTGAAATTTCAAATTATAAATTAATATTTTAAATTAAAATGTCGAATTTTAAATTTTCTTGTGCAAATTTAAATTTCAATTCGAAATTCAAATTATTCTAAAATAAGATTTAGAAAAAAATATTATTAGCAAACAGAGAAATTTTTTACCAGATTGTTTTAAAAAATAAACTTTCCGTCTAAGCTCAACCAAACGCGCGACAGTTTTTAGGCAAAATCAATTCGGACCAAACTATTACCGCTTACCGAAATTGGACGTTGAGCCTTCTTCTTCTTCTTCTTCTTCTTCTATGCGCTGCACGTCCAAAACGGGCGCCCGCGCGCGAAGCTATGGCCGCCTTGCCGAACCGGGCGCGAGGCCGCGCCATAAGAGGGCCGGCCGGCACAATGTTGTAGGATGCGATCATACCAGCACTAAAGCACCGGATCTTATCAGAACTCCGCAGTTAAGTGTGCTTGGGCGAGAGTAGTACTAGGATGGGTGACCCCTTAGGAAGTCCTCGTGTTGCATCACCCATTATTTTGCAAATTTTCCCGGCTGTTTTCATTTCGGACTCACATTTTAAATTTTTTTTTTTATTTATTCTAGATTTAAAATTAAATGTAATTTTAATTTTTCAAATGACAAATTTCAAAATATTATTTTCGAATCTTAAATTTTAAGTTTAAAAATATAAATATTTAAAAATGTAGATTTGATATTTCAAATTGCAATTTTTACTTTTAATTTTACATTTAAATTTTCAACTTTTAAATTTTGATTTTAGACTTTAAATTGAAAATTTAAATTTTGATTTAAAAAATTAAAATGCAAATTTTGAAATTTCAAATTATAAATTAATATTTTAAATTAAAATGTCGAATTTTAAATTTTCTTGTGCAAATTTAAATTTCAACTCGAAATTCAAATTATTCTAAAATAAGATTTAGAAAAAAATATTATTAGCAAACAGAGAAATTTTTTACCAGATTGTTTTAAAAAATAAACTTGCCGTCTAAGCTCAACCAAACGCGCGACAGTCTTTAGGCAAAATCAATTCGGACCAAACTATTACCGCTTACCGAAATTGGACGTTGAGCCTTCTTCTTCTTCTTCTTCTTCTTCTTCTTCTTCTTCTTCTATGCGCTGCACGTCCAAAACGGGCGCCCGCGCGCGAAGCTATGGCCGCCTTGCTGAACCGGGCGCGATGCGGCGCCATAAGAGGGCCGGCCGGCACAATGTTGTCGGATGCGATCATACAAGCACAAAAGCATCGGAACCTATCAGAACTCCGCAGTTAAGTGTGCTTGGGCGAGAGTAGCACTAGGATTGGTCACCCCCTGGGAAGTCCTCGTGTTGCATCCCCCATTATTTTGCAAATTTTCCCGGCTGTTTTGATTTCGGACTCAAATTTTAAATTTTTTTTTTTTATATTCTAGATTTAAAATTAAATGTAAATTTATTTTTTCAAATGACAAATTTCAAAATATTATTTTCGAATCTTAAATTTTAAGTTTAAAAATATAAATATTTAAAAATGTAGATTTGATATTTCAAATTGCAATTTTTACTTTTAATTTTACCTTTAAATTTTCAATTTTTAAATTTTGATTTTAGACTTTAAATTGAAAATTTAAATTTTGATTTAAAAATTTAAAATGCAAATTTTGAAATTTCAAATTATAAATTAATATTTTAAATTAAAATGTCGAATTTTAAATTTTCTTGTGCAAATTTAAATTTCAATTCGAAATTCAAATTATTCTAAAATAAGATTTAGAAAAAAATATTATTAGCAAACAGAGAAATCTTTTACCAGATTGTTTTAAAAAATAAACTTTCCGTCTAAGCTCAGCCAAACGCGCGACAATCTTTAGGCAAAATCAATTCGGACCAAACTATTACCGCTTACCGAAATTGGACGTTGAGCCTTCTTCTTCTTCTTCTTCTTCTTCTTCTTCTTCTTCTATGCGCTGCACGTCCAAAACGGGCGCCCGCGCGCGAAGCTATGGCCGCCTTGCCGAACCGGGCGCGAGGCGGCGCCATAAGAGGGCCGGCCGGCACAATGTTGTTGGATGCGATCTTAACAGCACTAAAGCACCGGATCCCATCAGAACTCTGCAGTTAAGTGTGCCTGGGCGAGAGTAGTACTAGGATGGGTGACCCTCTGGGAAGTCCTTTTGTTGCATCCCCCATTATTTTGCAAATTTTCCCGGCTGTTTTGATTTCGCACTAAAATTTTAAATTTTTTTTCTTTTTATTCTAGATTTAAAATTAACTGTAAATTTTACTTTTTCAAATGACAAATTTCAAAATATTATTTTCGAATCTTAAATTTTAAGTTTAAAAATATAAATATTTAAAAATGTAGATTTGATATTTCAAATTGTAATTTTTACTTTTAATTTTACCTTTAAATTTTCAATTTTTAAATTTTTGATTTTAGCCTTTAAATTGAAAATTTAAATTTTGATTTAAAAATTTAAAATGCAAATTTTGAAATTTCAAATTATAAATTAATATTTTAAATTAAAATGTCGAATTTTAAATTTTCTTGTGCAAATTTAAATTTCAATTCGAAATTAAAATTATTCTAAAATAAGATTTAGAAAAAAATATTATTAGCAAACAGAGAAATTTTTTACCAGATTGTTTTAAAAAATAAACTTTCCGTCTAAGCTCAGCCAAACGCGCGACAGTCTTTAGGCAAAATCAATTCGGACCAAACTATTACCGCTTACCGAAATTGGACGTTGAGCCTTCTTCTTCTTCTTCTTCTTCTTCTTCTTCTATGCGCTGCACGTCCAAAACGGGCGCCCGCGCGCGAAGCTATGGCCGTCTTGCCGAACCGGGCGCGAGGCGGCGCCATAAGAGGGCCGGCCGGCACAAAATTATTCGATGTGATCATACCAGCACTAAAGCATCGGATCATATTAGAACTTTGCAGTTAAGTGTGCTTGGGTGAGAGTAGAACTAGGATGGGTGACCCCCTGGGAAGTCCTCGTGTTGCATCCCCCATTATTTTGCAAATTTTTCCGGCTGTTTTGATTTCGGACTCAAATTTTAATTTTTTTTTTTTTTATTCTAGATTTAAAATTAAATGTAAATTTTAATTTTTCAAATGGCAAATTTCAAAATATTATTTCGAATCTTAAATTTTAAGTTTAAAAATATAAATATTTAAAAATGTAGATTTGATATTTCAAATTGCAATTTTTACTTTTAATTTTACCTTTAAATTTTCAATTTTTAAATTTTGATTTTAGACTTTATATTTAAAATTTAAATTTTGATTTAAAAATTTAAAATACAAATTTTGAAATTTCAAATTATAAATTAATATTTTAAATTAAAATGTCGAATTTTAAATTTTCTTGTGCAAAATTAAATTTCAATTCGAAATTCAAATTATTCTAAAATAAGATTTAGAAAAAAATATTATTAGTAAACAGAGAAATTTTTTACCAGATTGTTTTAAAAAATAAACTTTCCGTCTAAACTCAGCCAAACGCGCGACAGTCTTTAGGCAAAATCAATTCGGACCAAACTATTACCGCTTACCGAAATTGGACGTTGAGCCTTCATCATCATCTTCTTCTTCTTCTTCTATGCACTGCACGTCCAAAACGGGCGCCCGCGCGCGAAGCTATGGCCGCCTTGCCGAACCGGGCGCGAGGCGGCGCCATAAGAGGGCCGGCCGGCACAATGTTGCTGGATGCGATCATACCAGCACTAAAGCACCGGATCCCATCAGAATTCCGTAGTTAAGTGTGCTTGGGCGAGAGTAGTACTAGGGTGGGTGACCCCTTGGGAAGTCCTCGTGTTGCATCCCCCATTATTTTGCAAATTTTTCCGGCTGTTTTGATTTCGGACTCAAATTTTAAATTTTTTTTATTTTTTATTCTAGATTTAAAATTAAATGTAAATTTTCATTTTTCAAATGACAAACTTCAAAATATTATTTTCGAATCTTAA
>CM055077.1:7585746-7604179 GCA_029204045.2 Tillandsia leiboldiana | reverse complement strand
AGGGCGGCGCCATAAGAGGGCCGGCCGGCACAACGTTGGCGGATGCGATTGTAAGAATTTGAATTTTTATTGTAAATAAATAAAAGAAGATGAATGAAGGCCAAGTTGAAAATTTCGAATCATAAGTTGACCCCTTTTCCTACTGTGTAAATTGCACAGTTATGAGACTAAAATGTTGCTTTTCAATCCGAGCCTAATCTCGAAAATCCGAGATCACCGGCATGACCGTCTCGCTGAACCGAGTGAAAACCATATTAAGCATGTTTTGATCCGACGGTCAGATCTTCCAGAATTCAGCGAAGAAGCGGGCGGGACCCGCGACTTAAAATGAATAGTGCATGAACAGTAAACACTAAATTCGATTTCCCCTAAGTGCCAACGCTAGCCGATTCGCTGTCCGGACTCCGAACATAGCGATCCAGGTAGTCGATTCGAACGGTTTCGTCATTCTGAACGCAATGGCATTGACGGAAATTCTGTTTGACGACCCTAGAGTTTCGAAAAGCGCGATAACTGTAATTCGGAACTGTATTTTATGGACCGAGATTTTATCTGGGTATTTCTTTGAAAATCTGAAATCGCTACCTGATAGGTCTCGTCGAGCCGGACGTCATGGCGCAGTCCATTTTCTGTTTCGACGATCGGATCACCTCGAAAAGCGTGAAATAAGACGGAAAATAGGGTTTTTGCACAATAAACCCTATTCTTTTTGCCTCGAATTGCGTGCCACTCCTGGTTAAGGACCTAATTGGGAAACAGAAAGTGCTGGGAGGGACCTGGCATTGAAACATTGAGAGTTCGAGGGCTTTTAAGCAAATGTTCCTATTCTATATATAGGAAAAATACGCACAGGGTCTCTCTAAACAAACCCTAAACCTATCCCTTGCACCCAGCGACCATCCTTGGTCCCTTCCTCTTCCTCTGCTATCTCCTCGACGGTTACACCGCCGGCCGCCGCTCTCCCTCGCCGGAGAGGAAAAGCTTCAAGAAACAATTCTCTCTCTCGGGTTGTTGGGAAGAAGGTTCTTGGGAAGGGCTTTGGAGGATCAAGAACCCATCTGTGGAGTTCCCTGAGGTGGCGCAACCGAACTGTGGTGAACCCGGGGTCGGCCACCGCCCTGCGCCGCCGCGGAGGGCAGCATCTCCTCTCCAAACTCCGGTGAAGGTGGGTTATGGAACTTTTGTTTTAGTTTTGGTTTTTGGACTAGATCTATGTGCTCCTGACGCCGTGGAGGTCATCCGGGTGCAGGCTGAGCCGCTACCGCCGTCCCGGTCGCCGGCGGGAGCGTTGTCACCGGAAATTACTGTTTTTGGCCGCCGCCAGACGTCGCCGTCATCCGACCGTCCAACTTAAGATCAGCACCGTTGAACTTCGTCTACTTGGTGACTGCAACACCTCCACGAGGTCTGGGCATCATCGGGTGAGGATCGGAGTCGACCGAGCGTGCCCTAGAAATCAGTCTTCTTCAACCTTGGCCGAGCTCGGTCGTCCGGCGCCGGCGTTGCCTCCCGACACCGGCCACCACTGCAGGAAGCTCCCTAGCGTCGAGGGGAGTGATTTGGTCCAAGTCGCACCGGCCCGGAGCCACTTGGCCGGAAACCGCCATTAACGACCCTTGATCTCGGCCGAGCTCCGCCGCCGCTCGTCGCCGTCTCCTCCGGTCGCCGGGAAACTTTCCAGGTAGGACCATATTACCATTATAAGCTCCCCCATCACCTTGCATGGCCCTTCAACGATAGGTTTGCGAACCCCAGGATTGCACCCGAGACTGATTTGGAGCTCACCTCCGGCCATCCCCGCCGGTCTGGAACTCCGGCAACTACCTAGGTAAGATCCAAAGGCCCTATGCAAGCTTCCCATCATTTTTGTTTTGGTCCGAAATGTCTCTGTGTTTGGGTGTTCAAACTTGCACCCGAGACCACTGTTACGGGCTTAACTCCGGCCGCCGCCGCCTCCGGCCGCCGGGGCTCGACCCCACATGGATCAAGCTTCTTATGGGACCCTCCTTTAACTCATGCTCACCCCTGGTGCAGATCTGAACCTGGGTTGATCCAAGAATACCCCAACCCGAGCTTGGGCTTTTTGTGGGTGCTTCTCCGGCTAGTTTTCCGGCCAGTCTCCGGCTAGCTTCAGGTGAGCCCCACTGTCTACAACCTCTACTAAGCATCATGCTCCAGTTAAATCACCTTTAGATCTAGCATATGTTAAGTTATAACATTGTTATAAATTGGTACCCTAATGTTTATGGGCCAACTTGTATTTGGGCCTGGGCTCGGCCCAAATCTTGTGAGCACGAGCTTCGTCTCGTCGTAACGAACGCGCTGAAAGTTACGGCGCAGCTTTTGGATTCCCGGATCTCAAGAACGGATCGAAACAAGCTAAAACATAGTGTAATTATGCAAATTAAAAATGTATGATGGATCGAAATGGATATTGGACACACTGGCTGTCATTAGACAGTATTTATATCTTACTGGCCATCTTGTCAAAGTTCCGTGGGCTCGTGTTGATCGGAAAACGGATTTTTGTCCCGTTAACTAGCGATAGTATTCCGTATAAGCATTTCGCTACTGTCGTGTCGTCGGGATGGGTATGTGTGAGTCTGTTACTGATTATAGTTTTTATTCAGGGCCCAGTTGTTCAGCACCAGCCTCCCAGTAGCAGAGCGGGAGTTCGAGGATCTGCCTTCATTCAGGTGGGTTATCTTCGGTCCGGGCTTTATCTTTTCGGCCCTCTGGTTGCTTTAGTCCAGTTGGACACTTGTTTTTGACTTAGCCTTGATTGGGTATACCTACTCATAGATTATGACATTTCCTGTTACTTGTCATTATTCAGTACAGTTGATACTTGTGGTCTGATCATGCTTCGTAGCTATCAGTTAGTACACTGCATTGATACCCTGAGATACTTGCTTATATTCCAGTTATGCATGATAGACCATGATTGATTGATTATTGCTGCTAGTTTCATGTCTCTTGTCATACGACTTTATCCAGATATGCATGATTGATTCTGATTGATTGATACAGACAGATGATTGTTTCCCTGTTGGGATACCTCGGCTTGTTGCCGACTACCCGGTCATTAGACCGCGAGATTGAGCATAGCATGATGATTGCCACGCACTGCTGTACTTCACGTACACTGACGGTTTGGCCACCGTCATAGTGTTCTTTACCGGTAAAGTGGTCTAGAGAAAAGACCCGTGAGCTTGTTGCACTAGGACTGCTTGGCGTCTGTAAGTGCAGGTTATGTCAGCGGATGGGGTGCTGTACAGTGGCTTAGCCTGAGGTCCTTGGGACCAATACTGGCGTCGATTGGGTACTTGAGTTCTTTTATTGACGCATTCTTATTATCTTGCGCTGTTATTGATAGATATCTTACCCTGTACCCTTACTGCTCAGTTCATGATTGATTATCTCGTTTACATACATATATGTCCAGCATTTACTACTTGCAGTTTCACTACCCTTGATTACCTGCTTATTCAGTTATCTGTGGATTTTGTTGATTATCAGTAGATCTGCTATTTATTCAGCTTTACCTATGACTCTTACTATCCGCAGATTATTGTACCCAGTAGGTACGATTAGCTATTTCTCGGCTCGTCGTGCCCACTGGGATGCACTCCGGTGTATCTCACACCCCTGGGTGACTGTTTTTCAGGTCGTTCGGGTAGTGGGGTGTCGGGACGATCCAGTGAGCCTGTCACGATAGAGCTGTCCCCCTGATGATAGTTATGATGATTGAGATTCCCGATGACTTATAGCTGATCCTTATTTATGTTATTTCAGTTTCCAGTTTGTTATGACATTTCAGATTGTTGACATTGTGATATTCGGATTATACTCTGATGATTAGTATTGTTTAGTTGTGATAGTGATTGCTCTTTGATTGATGATTGGATTAGTTTAGCCGTGCATGTATAGGGGTTTTCCTATATGTGTGGCGGTCTGTTACGCCCGTTTTGCAAACTCTGATTTAAAAAAAAAAAAAAAAAAAAAATTTAGACTGGATTTTTAAACTCGGGGCGTGACAGCGATCATACCTGCACTAAAGCACCGGATCCCATCAGAACTCCGCAGTTAAGTATGCTTGGGCGAGAGTAGTACTAGGATGGGTGACCCCCTGGGAAGTCCTCTTGTTGCATCCCCCATTATTTTGCAAATTTTCCCGGCTGTTTTGATTTCGGACTCAAATTTTAAATTTTTTTATTTTTTATTCTAGATTTAAAATTAAATGTAAATTTTAATTTTTCAAATGATAAATTTCAATATATTATTTTCGAATCTTAAATTTTAAGTTAAAAAATATAAATATTTAAAAATGTAGATTTGATATTTCAAATTGCAATTTTTACTTTTAATTTTACCTTTAAATTTTCAACTTTTAAATTTTGATTTTAGACTTTAAATTGAAATTTTAAATTTTGATTTAAAAATTTAAAATGCAAATTTTGATATTTCAAATTATAAATTAATATTTTAAATTAAAATGTCGAATTTTAAATTTTCTTGTGCAAATTTAAATTTCAATTTGAAATTCAAATTATTCTAAAATAAGATTTAGAAAAAAATATTATTAGCAAACAGAGAAATTTTTTACCAGATTGTTTTGAAAAATAAACTTTCCGTCTAACCTCAGCCAAACGCGCGACAGTCTTTAGGCAAAATCAATTCCGACCAAACTATTACCGCTTACCGAAATTGGACGTTGAGCCTTCTTCTTCTTCTTCTTCTTCTTCTTCTTCTTCTTCTTCTTCTATGCGCTGCACGTCCAAAACGGGCGCCCGCGTGCGAAGCTATGGCCGCACTGCCGAACCGGGCGCGAGGCGGCGCCATAAGAGGGCCGGCCGGCACAATGTTGCCGGATGCGATCATACCAGCACTAAAGCACCGGATCCCATCAGACCTCTGCAGTTAAGTGTGCTTGGGCGAGAGTAGTACTAGGATGGGTGACCCCCTGGGAAGTCCTCGTGTTGCATCCCCTATTATTTTACAAATTTTCCTGGCTGTTTTGATTTCGGACTCAAATTTAAATTTTTTTTTTTTTTATTCTAGATTTAAAATTAAATGTAAATTTTAATTTTTCAAATTACAAATTTCAAAATATTATTTTCGAATCTTAAATTTTAAGTTTAAAAATATAAATATTTAAAAATGTAGATTTGATATTTCAAATTGCAATTTTTACTTTTAATTTTACCTTTAAATTTTCAATTTTTAAATTTTGATTTTAGACTTTAAATTGAAAATTTAAATTTTGATTTAAAAATTTAAAATGCAAATTTTGAAATTTCAAATTATAAATTAATATTTTAAATTAAAATGTCAAATTTTAAATTTTCTTGTGCAAATTTAAATTTCAATTCGAAATTCAAATTATTCTAAAATAAGATTTAGAAAAAAATATTATTAGCAAACAGAGAAATTTTTTACCAGATTGTTTTAAAAAATAAACTTTCCGTCTAAGCTCAGCCAAACGCGCGACAGTCTTTAGGCAAAATCAATTCGGACCAAGCTTGTAAGAATTCGAATTTTTATTGTAAGTAAATAAGAGGAAAAGAATGGAATATCCAGTTGACCCCTTTTTCCACTGTGTAATTGCACAGTTTACGAGGTTAAAATGGCGCTTTTCAATCCGAGCCTAATCTCGAAAATCCGAGATCACCAGTGCGACCGTCTCGTCGAACCGATCGAAAACCATATTAAGCAAGTTTAGATCCGACGGTCGGATCTTCTAGAAATCAACGAAGAAGCGGGCGGGACCCGCGACTTAAAGGGAATAGTGAATGAACAGTGATGAACAGTAAACCCTAATTTCAAATATCCCTAAGTGCTAACCTTCGCCAAATCGCCGTCTGGAAACTGATCATAGCACTTCAGGTAGTCGATTTGAACGGTTTCGTCGTTCTGGACGCAATGGCGCTGACGGAATTTCCGTTTGACGACCCTAGAGTTTCAAAAAGCGCGATAACTGTATTCCGGAACAGTATGTTTTGGACCGCAATTTTATCCGGGCAGTTTCTCGAAAATCAGAAATCGCTACCTGATAGGTCTCGTCGAGCCGGACGTCATGGCGAAGTCCATTTTTCGTTTCGACAACCAGAACGCCTCGAAAAGCGTGAAATAAGGTGAAAAATGCGGTATTTGCACAATAAACCCTATACTTCTTGCCTCGTTTGCGTGCCACCCTTTGGAGAAGGACTAGGATGTGAAAGAAGTGTACAGGGAGGGACCGGACAATAAATTACTGAAGCTTGAGGGTCAAAAATGCAAGATTGCATACCCTATATATATAGATACACTAGCTCGGTTAGGGTTTTCTATAAACCCTACGCCAGAGCCTTGCCCTAGCCGCATGTTCAACAGACTCCCCTCCTCTGCCGCACTTCGCGGGAGCCCCGCACCGGCCGCCGCCACCCCGTCGCCGGAGAAGAAAGATCAAGAACTATCTTGATCTCAGGTTCTTGAGGAGGAAGACTCTTGGGAGGACCCTAGGTGGATCAGGTCTGTACCTGAGGCATCCTCTGTGAAGCCGCAGCCGAGCCCGGGGTGAACCGACGCCTGGCTCCGCCCTGCGCCGCCGCAGGAGACACCATCTCCTTTCCAAACTCCGGCGAGGTGAGTTTATGAAACTTTTCTCATCGATTTAGCATTTGGGCATGACCAGTGAACTACTGACACCGTAGAGACCATCCGGGTGCAGGCCGAGCCGCTGCCGCCGTCCCGATCGCCGGCGGGAACTCTTGGCCGCCGGAATTAGCATCTTGGCCGATCGGGAGCGCCGCGGGCATCCGGCCTTCGAACTTAAGATCAGCACCGTGGAATCGGGTTTCCTCGTCGACTGGAACCTCTACACCAAAGCTTGGGACGATCGGATCAAGATCGGGACCCGCGCGAGCGTGCCCTAGAAACCGGCTTTCTTCAACCTCGGCCGATCTCGGCCGTCCGGCGCCGCCGCTGCCTCCCACCGCCGGTCATCACCACCAAGAGCCTCCTGGAACCGAGAGGGACCTTTTGGTCCAAGTTGTACCGGCTCGGAGCCACCCGGCCGGAATCCGCCATTAACGGCCATTGGAGCTCCACCGAGCTCCGCCGCCGCGCCTTGCCGACGATCCCCGTCACCGGAAAACCACCCAGGTAGGCCTACTTAATCATTTAGAAGTCGATGGAGGCTTTGCATGGAGGTTTTAACGTTCGGACCTTGATCTCTGTAGTTGCACCCGAGGTTGCATCCGAGCTTCACCTCCGGCCATTCCCGGCGTCTCGGGCTCCGGCAAACCTCACAGGTAAGCTCTAAATATTAAATATAAGATCCCCATGATTTTATTTTGGGTCTGGGGCACCCCTGTAGCTTGGTTCCATTGTTGCACCCGAAGCTATCCTTTGCGGGCTTGTTTCCGGCCGCCGGGGCTCGACCCCACATGGACCAAACGACCTCTGGGACCCCCAGATAATTGATGCTCCCCTCTGTAACAGGACTGAGCCTGGTTTGCTCCAAGATCACCCAAACCGAGCCTTGGGTAGTTTGTGTTGGTGCACCACCTTGCTCCGGCTACTGTTCCGGCCTATCTCAGGCAAGCCTAAGGTGAGCCCTCAACTCTACTATGTCCCCTGAACATGATGCTCCATTTATTGTTCAATTTGATCAAGGATAGGTTAAGATATTGCATAGTTGTATTTGAGCCAAGGATGTGTTATGGGCCAACTTTGTTCTCGGGATCCGTGTCAGTCCAAACTTGTTAGCACGAGCTTCGTCTCGTCGTAACGAACGCGCTGAAAGTTACAGATCAGCTTTTGGACTCCCGGATTTTAAGAACGAGTCGAAACAAGCCGTCAACATAGTGTTTTTATGCAATTTAAGAACCATTGTGGATCAAATTGTAAATTGGACTTGATGGCTGTCCTTAGACAATGTTTTCACACCTACTGGGCATCTTGTTGGGATTCCGAGGGTTCTCGGTGATCGGGAATCGATTTTTGTTCGGTAAATCGACGATATTATCCCGTATAAGCACTCCGTTACTGTCGTGTCGTCGGGATGGGTATGTTTGAGTCTATTACTGATTATAGCTTCTGATTCAGGGCCCAGTTGTTCAGCACCAGCCTCCCAGTAGTTGTGCGGGAGTTCGAGGATATGCCTACATTCAGGTGGGTTATCTTCGGTCCGGGCTTTATCTCTTCGGCCCTCTGGTTGCTTTAGTCCAGTCGGACACCTGTTTTTGATTATTCATGCTGATTTTACCTATCTTGACAGCTATTGATGTAACACCCCCGGAATTTGGATTAGTCCTCTATATAAATGATATAATAGGACCAAATCTCTAACCCGGCTATAGCATTTTGGATGGTAGCAAGATCCAAGAGGAACATGAGAGTTAAGCGTGCTAGAGCTAGAGTAGTTCTAGGATGGGTGACCCCCTGGGAAGTGGGGCGTCATAGTTGGTATCAGAGCCATTCACCAGCCGGAAATGTGAGATGAGTCTCGGCTGAGCCAGGGTTATATAGCGGGTAGAGCGAGGCTTCCCGGCTAATGACCGTTGTGAGTGGAGTGCAGCTCCTCACAAGGTCGGCTAAGGCTAGCGAGACGAGTCTCACATCGCCTGGTGCTTGTGAGTGTGCTTGAGCCTGACATGGACGTCAGGGCTTAAAGGGGGGAAGAATGTAACACCCCCGGAATTTGGATTAGTCCTCTATATAAATGATATAATAGGACTAAATCTCTAACCCGGCTATAGCATTTTGGATGGTAGCAAGATCCAAGAGGAACATGAGAGTTAAGCGTGCTAGAGCTAGAGTAGTTCTAGGATGGGTGACCCCCTTGGAAGTGGGGCGTCACAATTGACTTCTCTAGACTATCATGTACACTTGTTCTTGAGTTTACCTATACATGAGTAGACCTGATGATTTGATCTATATGCCATGTGATCCTTCCTGATAGACATTGATTGCTTTAGACACGTTACCTATACCTGCGTGTCAGCTTTTCATCTCTTGGTATATAGATGTCATGATCGATTATGCCTGATATTCCCTGATGATTTTGCCTGTTCTTGATTAGTCCTGATGATGTTGCCGATTATTGATTTAGTCCTGATGATATTGCCGATTCTGGATTTAGTCCTGATGATTTTGCTTATATGCCATATGATCTTTTCTGATAGACATTGATCTCCGTAGACATTACATTTATACCTGCTCGTCAGCTGTTAAGGTCTGATCATGCCTGTTGGTTTCTATCATGTATGCCCCTTTGTTATACTGCATTTATATCCAGAGATACTTGCTTATTTATATATTCAGATATGCATGATCGACCCATGATTGATATACAGACGGATAGTTGCTTCCCTGAGGGGATCTCGGCAGGTTTGCCGACTACCCGGTCACTAGACCGTGAGATTGAGCATTATGATATACCACGCACTGTTGTACTTCACGTACACTGACGGTTTGGCCACCGTCGTTGTGTTCTTTACCGGTAAAGTGGTCTGGAGATTAGACCCGTGAGCCCGATTGCATCTGTGAGTGTCGGGTTATTGTCAGCGGATGGGGTGCGGATCGGTGGTATTGCCTGAGGTTCTGTGAGACCAATAACGGCATATGATTGGATACTTGGATTTCTATTTTTGATGCATCATTCTTATTTTGCACCGTCATTTACAGATACTTTACCCTGTACCTTCACTGCTCAGTTATTGCTTGTTTATTCAGTTATATCCTGATTTCCAGTATCATTTATCTGCAGTTTCTTATGCTTGATTATTATAGCTATACCCTGATTTTCCAGCACTTATTGCCTGCAGATTCCTTATGCTTGATTATTTCAGTTTGTCCAGATCTCTAGCATTATTTATCTGCAGTTCTTTTATGCTTAACTATTATAGCTATACCCGGATTTCCAGCATTATCTATCTGCAGTTCTTATGTTTGATTATTATAGCCATACTCTGATTTCCAGCACCATTTATCTGCAGCTCTTTTATGCTTGATGATTATAGTTATATCCAGTTTCCAGCACTATTTCTCAGCCTATTCAGTTATCTATGAATTTTTGTTGATTAACAGTAGATCTTATCTGTTTATTCAGCTCTACCCTGTGATTTATACTATCCGCAGATTATTGTACCCAGTAGGTACGGTTAGATATTTCTCGGCTCGTCGTGCCCACTGGGATACACTCCGGTGTATCTCACACCCCTGGGTGATTGTTTTTCAGGTCCGTTGGGTGGTGAGATATCGGGACGTTTTGGTGAGCCGATCACGACAGAGCTGTCCCCCCTGTTGATAGATATTGATGATTGAGATCTTCAAGGATGTACAGATGACTTTTGTTTATGTTATTTCAGTTTCTAGCTTATTTGGATATGTCAGATTGATGTTAGCATGATTATTTGGATTATCCCTGTTGATTAGTCATTGTTTAGTTTAGATGTTGATTGCTCTCTGATTGATGATTGGATTAGCTTAGCCGTGCATGTATAGGAGAGACCCTATCCTTTTGGATAGGGGATTTCCTATATGTGTGGCGGTCTGTTACGCCCGTTTTGCAAACTCTGATTTAAAAAAAAAAAAAAAAATTCAGACCTGATTTTTAAAACTCGGGGCGTGACAAAACTATTATCGCTTACCGAAATTGGACGTTGAGCCTTCTTCTTCTTCTTCTTCTTCTTCTTCTTCTGTGCGCTGCACGTCCAAAACGGGCGCCCGCGCGCGAAGCTATGGCCGCCCTGCCGAACCAGGCGCGAGGCGGCGCCATAAGAGGGCCGGCCGGCACAATGTTGCCTGATGCGATCATACCAGCACTAAAGCACCGGATCCCATCAGAACTCCGCAGTTAAGTGTGCTTGGGCGAGAGTAGTACTAGGATGGGTGACCCCCTGGGAAGTCCTCGTGTTGCATCCCCTATTATTTTGCAAATTTTCCGGGCTGTTTTGATTTCGGACTCAAATTTTAAATTTTTTTTTTTTTTATTCTAGATTTAAAATTAAATGAAAATTTTAATTTTTCAAATGACAAATTTCAAAATATTATTTTCGAATCTTAAATTTTAAGTTTAAAAATATAAATATTTAAAAATGTAGATTTGATATTTCAAATTGCAATTTCTACTTTTAATTTTACCTTTAAATTTTCAATTTTTAAATTTTGATTTTAGACTTTAAATTGAAAATTTAAATTTTAATTTAAAAATTTCAAATGCAAATTTTGAAATTTCAAATTATAAATTAATATTTTAAATTAAAATGTCGAATTTTAAATTTTCTTGTGCAAATTTAAATTTCAATTCGAAATTCAAATTATTCTAAAATAAGATTTAGAAAAAAATATTATTAGCAAACAGAGAAATTTTTTACCAGATTGTTTTAAAAAATAAACTTTCCGTCTAAGCTCAGCCAAACGCGCGACAGTCTTTAGACAAAATCAATTCGGACCAAACTATTACCGCTTACCGAAATTGGACGTTGAGCCTTCTTCTTCTTCTTCTTCTTCTTCTTCTTCTTCTATGCGCTGCCCGTCCAAAACGGGCGCCCGCGCGCGAAGCTATGGCCGCCTTGCCGAACCGGGCGCGAGGCGGCGCCATAAGAGGGCCGGCCGGCACAATGTTGCCGGATGCGATCATACCAGCACTAAAGCACCGGATCCTATCAGAATTTCGCAGTTAAGTGTGCTTGGGCGAGAGTAGTACTAGGGTGGGTGACCCCCTGGGAAGTCCTTGTGTTGCATCCCCCATTATTTTGCAAATTTTCCCGGCTGTTTTGATTTCGGACTCAAATTTTAAATTTTTTTTTTTTATTCTAGATTTAAAATTAAATGTAAATTTTAATTTTTCAAATGACAAATTTCAAAATATTATTTTCGAATCTTAAATTTTAAGTTTAAAAATATAAATATTTAAAAATGTAAATTTGATATTTCGAATTGCAATTTTTACTTTTAATTTTACCTTTATATTTTTAATTTTTAAATTTTGATTTTAGACTTTAAATTGAAAATTTAAATTTTGATTTAAAAATTTAAAATGCAAATTTTGAAATTTCAAATTATAAATTAATATTTTAAATTAAAATGTCGAATTTTAAATTTTCTTGTGCAAATTTAAATTTCAATTCGAAATTCAAATTATTCTAAAATAAGATTTAGAAAAAAATATTATTAGCAAACAGAGAAATTTTTTACCAGATTGTTTTAAAAAATAAACTTTCCGTCTAAGCTCAGCCAAACGCGCGACAGTCTTTAGGCAAAATCAATTCGGACCAAACTATTACCGTTTACCGAAATTGGACGTTGAGCCTTCTTCTTCTTCTTCTTCTTCTTATTCTATGCGCTGCACGTCCAAAACGAGCGCCCGCGCGCGAAGCTATGGCCGCCCTGCCGAACCGGGCGCGAGGCGGAGCCATAAGAGGGCCGGCCGGCACAATGTTGCCGGATGCGATCATACCAGCACTAAAGCACCGGATCCCATCAGAACTCCGCAGTTACGTGTGCTTGGGCGAGAGTAGTACTAGGATGGTTGACTCCCTGGGAAGTCCTCGTGTTGCATCCCCCATTATTTTGCAAATTTTTCCGGCTGTTTTGATTTCGGACTCAAATTTTAAATTTTTTTTTTTTTATTCTAGATTTAAAATTAAATGTAAATTTTAATTTTTCAAATGACAAATTTCAAAATATTATTTTCGAATCTTAAATTTTAAGTTTAAAAATATAAATATTTAAAAATGTAGATTTGATATTTCAAATTGCAATTTTTACTTTTAATTTTTCCTTTAAATTTTTAATTTTTAAATTTTGATTTTAGACTTTAAATTGAAAATTTAAATTTTGATTTAAAAATTTCAAATGCAAATTTTGAAATTTCAAATTATAAATTAATATTTTAAATTAAAATGTCGAATTTTAAATTTTCTTGTGCAAATTTAAATTTCAATTCGAAATTCAAATTATTCTAAAATAAGATTTAGAAAAAAATATTATTAGCAAACAGAGAAATTTTTTACGAGATTGTTTTAAAAAATAAACTTTCCGTCTAAGCTCAGCCAAACGCGCGACAGTCTTTAGGCAAAAATCAATTCGGACCAAACTATTACCGCTTACCGAAATTGGACGTTGAGCCTTCTTCTTCTTCTTCTTCTTCTTCTTCTTCTTCTATGCGTTGCACGTGCAAAACGGGCGCCCGCGCGCGAAGCTATGGCCGCCTTGCCGAACCGGGCGCGAGGCGGCGCCATAAGAGTTTTGAAAACTATTTTCTCAAAGTTTTGAAAACTATTTTTGTCACCGGTCATGTGACGGGAACACCCGCTATCCAGATACCAAGACGAACTATCATATGCATGCAAGGAAATATTGGTAACAAGACAAGGGTAAATTTCACCTTTGCGCACCCAAACCTTTTTGGAATGCGTCGGTAATGGTCGTGAAGTTATATGCCTAGGTGAAAGCGTCTTGTTAGAGCGATTGCTGCTCCTTGATGAAGCGTCTTGCGCGGTGAACTACCAAGGTTCTTTTCCTTCAATTGATTTGCAATTGATTTCCGAGGAATCACCTTTGTGGTAGTCATTGCAAGAGGTGTTTGAGGTGAGCGTTTGACTCCCGTCTTGCAATATCTTCTTATGTGCCCTGAAACACCACAACGAAAACATACCTTAGATCTTGACGATCCCAAAGAGGATGAAGTAGGTTTGTTGTCGTTGTTTGTCTTGAATTCCGGTGTCGGAGGAGGAGATACCGACTGAGGCACAAAAACTGTCCCACTCGAACTTGGACTGTCTCCAGTTTGAGTGTATCCGAGGCCGAACCGATTTGTTTGACCAAGACCAAGAAGCCTATCCAACTTACTCCTTCCTGAAGAGAATCGCTGCAAGTCATCCTTGAGTTGGAAAATGGTCTTTGTCATTTCCAGGTTATCCTGTCGAGCCTCGTTGTAGAGCTTTGAGAAGTGATCCGCTTTATCCACCAGTTTTGTATGTTCCTTCTCAAAAAGCTCATTGGACTCTTGAAGGGAAACATTTACTTTTATCAGATTTTCCCTTTCCACTTCAAGAGCATTTGAGAGAGAAGTTGCCCTTTTTGCTTCTTCTTCGAGATCATGCAATCTCCCTCTCAAACTCTTGTTTTGCTTAGCCAGTTTCTTTGAATCCTTCAAAAGTCTGTGGTAGGCTAAAACAAAATCTTCACCTTCAGAGTTACTTGATTCATCATCCGTTGCAGTTTTTTCAACCCGAGAGGAGTTGGACAATGAATCTCAAGTACTTGCCATTAAGCACATGAAGGGTGAAGATGTGGACGCGTGGAATGCCGTTGCGCTCTTTTCTTCATCACTTGAAGACGACTCATTTGACGTTGAGTTGTCATCCCAAGTGACGACTTGCATCGCCTTCTTCTTTGCCGGATACTTGTTGGGACACTCCGTTGCAATGTGGCCGTAGCCTCGACATTTGAAGCATTGTAGTTGTCCCTCTGAACTTTTCTTATCCTTTGAGAAGTTCTCTTGCTTTCTTGACTTGTAACTTGAAGTACCCTTGCCTTTCTTCGACTTTCCGAAGGATGGAGATTTACTTGAATTACCCCTTCGAAAGTTGCGGCGAAACTTCCTTGTCAAGAGAGCGAGTTGCTTCTCAAAGTCCTCCATAGAAAGGTTCTCGTCATCGTCTGAGGAGGATGTATCCGCGTCTTCTTCCTTAGTTGTTTTCAACGCATAACCTGAAGACTTAGAAGAGGATGCTTTTCCAGAAGAATTGTTAGTAGAAAATGTCATTTCATATGTTTGTAATGAACCAACTAATTCTTCTACACGCATTTCGTCCGGGTGTTTAATAGTTTCAATGGCTGTAACCTTTGGGCGAAATCGTTCAGGAAGAGTTCTTAATATCTTTCTTACAATTTTAAATTCTGGAATCTTCTCTCCCAAGTTAGCACATGAGTTTACGATATCTTGCAATCGTGTGTAATAGTCTGTGAAAGATTCATTTTCTGCCATGAAGATAGAGTCAAACTTGCTCGTAAGCATTTGCAGTTTCTGAATCTTCACGAGGTTAGTTCCCTCATGTGTAACCTGAAGAACATCCCAGATTTCTTTCGCAGTCTCACATGCCGAGACGCGAGAGAATTCAGTTTGAGATAAGGCATTAAAAATAGCATTAATTCCCTTGCCATTGTAAGAAGATGAATCTAACTCTTCCTTGGTCCATTTCGACCTAGTTTTGATGGTGCGAACATCAGCAATAATTTCAGTTGGATTAGACCATCCTAATTCAATTGATTGCCACACCCGTTCGTCGATGGAAATTAAAAAGACTTTCATCCGTACTTTCCAGTACGCATAATTTGTTCCATCGAAGAATGGGGGTCTGTTGATGTTTCCACCTTCAACCATTGTTTACAACCCTATTCCCGCTCTGATACCACTTTATGGGTTATATGTAATATAGATCTAAATAGGGGAAAAAACACCTAGAGGGGGGTGAATAGGTGTAAACAATAAACACTCAAAAAATCATTGCGCAATAAAACCCAATGCGGAAATATAAATGAACACGCAAGATTTTTACGTGGAAAAACTCCAAGCCGGAGTAAAAAACCACGGGACCGATAACACGGTGAAATCCACTAGAATTAAAACACGTACAAGGTGATTTTACGTACTCACGGATGACTCAACCTTTTACCATACGCTCCTAGTTGATCTTCTCCGCTCGTTCCGCAACGCGTCTCGAATCCACGATCTGCGTCCAACGCCGAATCCACGGCGTCCAACGTCGAGTCCACGACGTCCGACCGAATCCACGGTCTTCACCCAGTAGCACGCTTCGAATCCACGAACGTACCTCGCTCCGAATCCACGAGAGCGGTTGAACCTTGAATCCACAAGGACACGCAAGTCCACGCGCCGATTTTTGGGGAAATCGTTGTTTTTGGGTGGTGATGATCCGCCGAATACTTAGATTAGAAATAGATCGGAAATACCATCTAAGTATTCATTGATTTGATTCTACTCAAAATCTGAGTATGAAAACCTAGAATCAAATCAATCAATTATAGATGAAGAAACATAGAATTAAATCTAGTATTTCCTTTCTTCTCTATATGTGGATTATTCTATCACGGCCGTCTTTTTCAATATATGCCACTCTTTGGATTAGCCCTAGAAAAAGAATCATAGGGTCTATTTATAGGTTAGAAACATTTGGAAGGAGATAAGAATCAAAAACCTACCATTTCTGGAAATTTTACGGACGGCGATCCGGATCGGATTTCGGCGATCCGGATTGCAGTAGCAAGAAAGACGGTTTCCAGAAAAAGAATAGTTCGGGATCCGGATCGAAATGGCTGATCCGGATCGTTCATACAGTTTCACCAAACATCAACGTTCGGGATCCGGATTGCAAATCCTGATCCGGATCATGCAAGTAAAAAGGTAAAACTAGTGTTCGGGATCCGGATCATGAGATGCTGCGATCCGGATTGAACCAGTGTATGAACGAACACCCTTCGGGATCCGGATTGGAATGTCTGATCCGGATCCTGAACATGTCCCATGTCCAGTTTTTGATTTTTATGCAATGAAAAATTCTTCCAGGTGTTTCTACACTACAAGAAGTATTCGGATCACCAAAAATCTTTAGTTAAACATACCTGATCCTTTTGAATTCTTCTTTCTTGAGATTGAGTTAAATGATCCAACCTTCTTCACCTTCAATCTTCAAGACTTGAACCTTTCACGAAATTACGCCAACTCAAATTCCGTAACAATCTCCCCTTTTGGCGGTTTCGTGACAAAACACAAATCCACTAAAGAAAATTCAAAAAGATATTTTTGTTGCTATCACCATACAACAAAAATTTACAATGGAGATCCAAAAATTTAAAAACATGAGATAAACTCTAAAACAGACTCTAGACTTAGACATCTGTACTTTCTGCACACAGAAATTATTTTTGACAAAAAGAATCGTTAGATACCTCAAGAATTGAAACATACAAAACCAAGTACAGAGATAGAGTTTATCTGATCATCATGACATTTGAGAGTTCAGATATGTAAGAGAATCATAGTCAAAAACCAACATATCTTCTATGCATTCAAAAACCAAATGTCACAAAGTGTTAGTCCAACATCAACTTGTTAGTCATATTACATGCCCAAATAGTTAGTCGATAGTTAGTAGAGACAGGCAACAAATCACAAGATAAAAAACCAAAGTTGAAGTTGAAGTGATACTTACCTTGATGTTCACCATTCACACAGTTTTCACATCATCATTGTTCATCATCATTGTTCAAGTTCTCTCTAAACTCTCTCCCCCTTTTTGTCACAAACTAAGCCAAAATTACAAAAATTTAAGGAGAGTTAAAAATTTCAAAAATGTAAGGAAATGTAAGAACTAGAACTAAGAGTAAGTCCTAAAAACTGAACTAAAATCTAAGAAGGTAAAAGCCTGCACAAAAAGATTAAGATCTGAACACAACAAAAGTTTGAGGACAACTTAATCATCTGAGTCAGAGTCTTCAGAGCTCGTGCAGCCTAGTTTCTTCAAGATTCCTTTAAGCATTTCCGACATCGTAGAACATTCTTGTTTCATCTCATATATGTCCTTGGACATTTTTCTGAGTGCAAGAGCCAGTTTATCTCGGTCTTGATTGATGGAAGACTCTAAGTTTGCCTTTTGGTCGACTCTTCTGGAATTTGAAGAACGTTGTGTGACAATTGACGGAGCAGTCTGTCCTTCATTCCGAGGAGATCTTCTTGGCAAAGAGTGTGAATTGTCAAGAGGTTCATTGCTTGGCACATTCTTTTTCCTTGTGGAAGACTTTGTCAGCTTCTTGCTCTTTAGGTAAACCTTATTTTCTTCATCAATACCTTATTGTACTTCATCAAGAAATGTGTCCCAATCGTCTTCAGACTCAGTTTCAGTTTGAGGAGTATCCTTTGTTTTTGCTTGACCTGTTTCATTTATTTCAATACCCCGAGCTCGTCCAAGTCGTCGAGCAAGTCTTTTTCTTTTTGTCTTCCCAGAAGTTTCTTCCATGGGAGCTTTGCCCTTTTCAGCAGTAGTAGGAGGAGCCTTTGACGTTTCCGCAGGCGCCTTTCCCTTTGAAGCAGTGGGAACAGTTGTTGCTTCAACTTGAAGCTCATCCCAATCAATTGATTCCGTTTCCGACTCCGTGTCGGAATCATTCTGAGCTCTCTTCGTTCTCTTAGCCTTCTTAGGCTTGGCAGTATCCTTGACATGAACCATGGCAGCAAGTAGGAAAATAATCCATGTGATCACCATTTTGATCGCTAGTGAAAAATGTATCCTGTGAAGACCAACTCAAGAACACATGAAAAAATTATTAATTTTCAAAAATTTGAAAAATTGTACCCAAACAATCATAATCATGTAGAGAGACTAAAAATCAAATTAGTTTTGCAAAAAGAATTTTAAAAATA